>CM038680.1:660108788-660228760 GCA_021605205.1 Aegilops longissima | reverse complement strand
ATCGCTGAACCACACCGCACTAGAACCAGCTAACCTCAGACACCTCTCCGCTCGCGACTCTACCCCTCGCCTTCCCATCTCCGCTGCTGCTGTCCGGGCCTCGCTGTTGTCCACCACCTTGATGGCGCCGCCGGGCGTGGTCAACGTGGTCAACGAATGACACCATCGCAAGTAGATCAGGCGCGGAGAGGTCGACAGCTAGGTCCACGGCCGCACACAAGGAAGTGCCTCCTTATTACGCCGCAAAATAATGATTCCTCCACCGACATCCGGGACCCACCGAAGGCCCTCTCAGATTTCGCTAAAAAACGTGCCCCCACCGCATGTCGGACCCACCACCATCTTCGCACGCAAGGAAGTGCCTCCTTATTACGCACAAAATGAATACTCCCCGCCACCTGGAACCCAAGATAGTGGAGGATGACTTAGGGCCTACCAAGTTGACGGGACGGAGGGCTTTGTCAACTTAGTCAATATGAACGATTCTAGCTCCTGCTATCGCACGATGTTCATCCAACGATCAAGTGCTTCTTCAACCTCCGGTCTTCTTTGCTCCACCGCCAAACCAGCGCCGGTCGTGTCGCTGCTCCTCGCCTCCTGCGGCCGGGCCAGATGTCGCCGAGGCCTCACCGCCCCTACTAATCCCACCGCTGGCCGTGCCGCCCCTCTACTCACCCACACCCCCTGTTATTCAGGGCGACAACAGCCTCACACCGCAGCCGAACCAAGAACTCGTGACTTCTCTTCGCGGCATCCATCGCCGCCTTCCCCGCCCGAAGTCGTCCCTTCCTAGGTTCGCCATCGCCGACCACCGTGGTGCTCTCGGCGCAGCGTGGTCAACGTGGTCAAGGAACGACTTCCATCGGACGTGGATCGATGTGGAGAGGCCGACAGCCGGGTCCACGGCCGCAGCAAGGAAGTGCCTCCTTATTACGTGCAAAATAATGATTCTCCATCGACAGCTGGGACCCACCGGACGGCCACCGATTTCGTGAAAAAACATTTCCTGATCGCCGGGACCCACCAGCTACATCTTCGCACGCAAGGAAGTGCATCCGGAAAAAATGATTCGCCTCTCGATCACGGACCCACTACCTACATCTTCGCACGCAAGGAAGTGCTTCCGCAAAAAACGATTCGCCCCTCTCGATCGCTGGGACCTACCAGCTAAATCTTCACACACAAAGGAAGTTCGTCCGCAAAAAATTACGATTCGCCTCTCCGACCGCTGGGACCCACCACTACATTTTCGCACGCAAGGAAGTGCTCGATACTGGACCCACCTGGTTGAAGCGCACGTAGCATTGTCATTCTGGTCTCGAACGTACATACATATTGGTCGCTGTAGAGGCGCCGCACGGTCGTAGTAGAGGCGCCGCGACGTAGTATGTACACGCACGCACAGCGCCGGGTGCAAGAAAGAAAATACGCCACGCACGCACATACGGGCAAGGTCTTGAACGCTTATCGCGACAATGCACGGCGAGGGCTCGTACATGGCTGGGTGGGAACGGAGAAACAACGCCGCCATCGTGGTTCACGGGAGGCAACGGAATGCGCCATGTTCATGGGGAGGCAACGGAATGCGCCGTGTTCATCGGGAGGCAACGGAATGCGGGAGCCAACGGGCTTGGACCGAACAGCGATGGAACGGCGCCCGCGCATCGCAGAATGGAGGAAACGGCCTTGTGTTCGATCGCCACGCTCAAACGGGATCCTATTGATCGGAGGGTCCCGCGATCAAGAACGGAGGAAACGGACCTCCTACGGTCGTAAACGGGGTCCCGCGAATCGGGAGGTGTGGCGATCGCAAACGGATTTAAACGGACCTCCTATGGTCGTAAACGGGGTCCCGTTGATCGGGAGGTGTGGCGATCACAAAACGGACGTAAACGGGGTCCTGTTCATCGGGAGCAAAGTATGCCCGCAAAACGGACTCCACGGATACCGCTCATCTCCACCGCCGACCTCCTCCACCTCCACGGGCTCCCTCGCTCATCCAGCCTCCACCACGCCGCTACTCCACCGGCCCTATTCAACCACCCTCCACGGGCACCCTCCACCGTAATCGCTGATCCAGCCTCCACACCACGGGTCATGTTCAACCACCCTCCACGCCACCCTCCACCGCTCATCGCTCATCCAGCCTCCACACCACGGGTCCTGCTCATCCGCAGGCAACGCCACCGCCACTATTCATCCAACCCCCCGCAACACTCACCGCTCACCCAATCGACGGCTTCGGGTTAGCAGCAGAGCGTAATGAATCGCCGATCGGGTTCGCTAATACCATCGATCAATCGCCGGGTTCACAACGCGTAGCCTGCAAATAATCGCCAGTTCGCGAGCCCAACGCCGCTAGGGTTCAGTTAGAGCTAACGCCGCACACACGCTGCCAGTATGTGTACGAAAAGAAACGAGCATCGCCGCCCGCGACCTCCCATCGTGAATCGCAAATCCTCAAATTTTCCTCCCTCGCTTCCACCACGCTTTTTCTCCGCCATGGACGGCCCAAAGAATGTCATGCAGCTGCGCTCCGCCCGCCCAGTGACTAAAAAGCCCATTTTCTCGTCATGATTTTTGTCATAGAAGTAGGAGCCCACCACATCTATGATGATACCGGTTCTGTCACAATTATTGTCATAGAAGTGTCACATGTATGACGTAAAAAAATTGCTCGCCCAAAATGTCACGGATGTGTCTTTTTTTTAGTGCGGCTCGTAAGCAAGGCCTTCCAGACAGGTTTCTATTGGCCAACGGCCCGGCAGATGCACAGACTTGGTCCAACGCTGCCAAGCTGCCAACTGCTCAGAAACCGGCCATATGCCGCCCACCGCCTCCAAACAATCCCAATTACCGCCCTTTGTGGTGTGGGGCTTGATATGGTCGGACCCTTAAAGGGGGAACCCATAAGAAAAAATACTTACATGGGTCATGGTGGATAAATTCACCAAATGGATAGAGGCCAAACTCGTTAAAACGATCAAGCCGACCGTGATAGACTTCATATCTGGGTTGTACATCGTTATGGAATCCCCACAACATCATCACCGACAATGGCACTAACTTCATAGCCGATAAGGTGAAACTTTGTGCAGCAACATGGGCATCAAGCTTGATTATGCTTCGCTTCATCACCCGCAAACTAACGGTCAAGTCGAGCGAGCAAATGGTCTTATCATGAGCGCATCAAACCCAGATTAGTGAGGTCCTTAAAGGAGTCTAACACGACCGGTAGAGGAGCTCGATTCGCCCTATGGGGCTGCGGACCACGCCAATCACACTACCGGATACACACCGCTTTTTATGGTATACGCGCAGAGGCGTTCTTCCCTCGCGACATAATGCATGACTCACCTCGAAAGCGCATGTATGAAGAAAAGAGGCCGAGCTTGATCGGCAGGACAGTTTGACGCCTCGGAGGAGGAGCGACGTGGCAAAAGCCCGCTCCGCATTCTATCAGCAAATGGCTCAAGATACCAAAGCAGAGAAGTACGGGCCAAAACTTATAACGCTGGCTTAACTAGTTCTACGCCCGCCAGAGAAGAAAAGAACAAACTCAAGCCCAAATGGGAAGGTCCCTTTATTATTGACCAAGTGTCGACCGTGGAGCGCATCGTCTGCACGGATGCGCTTGACAATCAACTTGAGCCAAACCCATGGAATACGCCTAGACCAAGATTCTACGCCTAGTGCCTAGACTTCACGCTCGCCTCCTTACCCCTCGTCCATTTTTCATTATCTGCCTTTTCTCTCTTTCTTTTCTTCCTTTCCTTTTCCTCAAGGCCTTCAAAGGCAAACTTGTGTTTTGCTTACACACTATAAACGCACTAGCCGCTACTATTATACTCGGGGCTTCTTACACGTAAGCTTAATTATTCTATCGGGCCTCATGCCCCGCATATGTGTTATTCTTTCGCATGTACCTTTTTCCGCCATTATATGCATCAATATGACTTAAGTTTGGCCAAGTTGGGTTGTTCGTTTTGTATTTATGCCCCACGCTCATGTTAATTCGCTAGGGCATAAGGGGAGCACCTCCGACGATTGTTACCGCTGGTCAGCCGGATGTGTACCTCGATCGGGTGAAGCCGAAGCTAGCGTCTTAAGGGAATATTCGTCGGTGAACAAAAGATGACTTTTATTTATTTTATACATGCCCTCAGATGATTTTTCCCAAGCCCCTTCTCGCAGTCCGACATGCACATTAGGGCATGCATACCTGGGAAATGAACCCCAATGTAACTATTCTCCCGAAGATGTTTCTACTATCCATGTAATATAACATAACTAGTTGGGTACTTGTCTTTTCAAGCACTTATGACCCCTACGCCTAGTTTCCACGCATACCCCGGTTTTTACATAATCGAAGCAGTATTCGGATACACTCCGACTATTAGGTCCCGAGGCCGGGTTAAAAGGTCCACCATGACAAATGATTTACAATCCGCTAGGACATCATACATGTCACTTAAATTACATAGTCACTTAGACCGACTAAATTCTTCTTCTATCCCATCCAACAGCTGTCTAGCCTACAATCCTGTTGAGAATACTTTATGCTAATTCTACTTGGTCATACACCGATCGACGGGATTTCTTTCCCATCGGCCCCACAGTGTCCGACTCGCCATGTGGTTTGGGTCAGCCTTGTATACCGCTTTCACCATGGCCCAAAGCTTCCTGGCACCTTACGGTAGGGCCGATATCTTCCATAATCGGAGGTGCCGCCTGCTCCCTTGAGCTCCGAAGCTCTCCAATGCCTTCCTAGGGAGGCGGATGGCCACAAGGTTCAGGCAATACCTCTGCATCACCGGTCAACTTGTTCGCAGGCCAGGAGAGCTCGTAGAAGATCACCCGCAGACCCGCATCTCCTCCGCTGGGACGACACGCCAAGATTCCTGCATATAACTGTTAGCCGGCTTCGTCAGCCAACTCTTTCAAAAGCTCGCTCAAGCACTTACTCAAAATGTCGCCATTAAAGCCGCTTATTCTCCCACATCGGAGTCAGCCACCGGGCCCGAACATCTTTTAGTTCCACGCCCAGTGGGTATTACGCCTTGAGATCATTTTCCCGCCTAACTTTCATAAGCACGCCGCCGCCACTTTTTAGTCGTCGTGATGGCATGTTGCTCATCCGGATTCACTCCAGCCATCTACAATATCTATTGTTAGATTTGCAGTCATGCCGCATACTATATGATACCTATCATTCTTTGAAATAAGCTGCTATCGGAGGGGGCCTTTCGGACTCCTTCAATGCGGCAATCGCGCCCGTGAGTGGGCCTTGCACTCTTCCAGCTCTTGAGACAATTGGGTATTCTTCTCGAAAGAACTCAGATAAATAATGATCTCTAAATCAGTTGTGCCAACTGTTTCAAGTCTCAGGGCTACCGATATATATAATCATCAAAATTTTCACCAGATATCCTTCACATAACGGGTCTGTGGCTCGCAAGACCATTTTGAGCAGCACGGATGTACGCTGCCTCCGAGTTGAAGGCATCAAAGGCCTCTGGGAGAAACAAGCGCCACAAAGTATGGCCTCCTGACGCCAGGATTCATGGCGCTTGTCCACTTCGAATTTGCAGCTAATATTTTATCCGTGATCCTCCGCCGGAGGAGCATCTCGCGTGCCCCTGTGTTAGCTGGCCTCAGGTCCGCCCCGAGCCCAACTAGTAGAGGCGTGATCGCACACCTCCGAATATAGTCCGCCAGCTTTTTCCTTCTAGGAAACATGGGTGTTATTATGTTTTAAAAGATTGTAACCACGAGCGAGGCTTTGTATATACTGTGGCCGGGCGCCTCCGTCCCACCGCTTTCCTTTTCAGCCCGCTCAAGCCTGGGCGCCTCACATGGCATTCGCCACGGGTTCGCATGGTGTCCCGAGGACCTTCCTCAGAAACACCGCATAGATACGGTAGGTGAAGTGCATAAAAGGATCCTTCTCAAAAGTTGGGACTCGTTTCACTTACATGAGGGGCGGGAGCAGCTCAGATAGTCACTATAATGGCCACCATGGCACCATCACAGCTTAATTGATAGAATATCATGTCGACTAGCTCCACAAATATGTCCGGATCCTCTTCTAGGCTAGGGTCGAGTGCCCGGCCGATCCTCCAGCTAGGGGTGGGTTGGACCTCCTTACAGCCTTCAAGTTCCTATTATGAAATAGCAAGGTAAGTACTTACTACAAAAGTGTGGGAAGGATGGAGTAAGAAGTGGCAGCTCACCCAGCTTGGAGGGTTGTACATGGAGAATCCATCCCATGGCTTGATGCGAGGAACCTCTTCCTCTCCTTATACAAATCGGACAGAATTTTTGCTAGAGCAGCAATCAGTCCGGTCCCTCACGGCCAGCAAATGAGTGGCATCATCTTCCCTGCTGAAATGCCACATGGGGTGGCTCTCGATATTGAAGCGTTGCACCCCAAGATAATGCATATTGACATAACCTTGGTTATTATCAGTCCCGATTGAGCCAAGACTTTATTCGCCCATCGTAAAGGGTGTCTCGCTATCTTCCTCCTAAGGGCCCGTGGGCCAGCTTCTGTTTCTTCAAAGGGGCATTGTTTAACTCAGAAGACCAATCCTAATAGGATCCGGAGGGGACGCCCTCCATAAAACCACTCAAGGCCGCCTTTCGACGTTTTTCGGGTACCGGATAGGTATCCGTCCCGGCAATGCGCCATATTTTGGCCCCGCCAGCTTGATATATTGACCCCTCCGAGTATGGGGCACAAGGCGTAATAGCTTCTTCCATAGCGCAAGTGAGCTTCGCAGCCTGTAAACAGCTCGCAAAGGGCTACATAACCAGCGATATGTAAAATGGAAGCAGTGGTGAAGTTATGAAATTGGAGGCCATAAAACACCAGGAGCCCTGAGGAACGGATGGATTGGAAATCCAGTCTCTTAATAAATAAGGGCGAGGCGACCCGCCCCTTTGGAGGTGTTGGGGAAGCCCGCTTGCTCCTCGCCGTTATAGGTGATGCAGCCCGCCTCGAACGGGACCATATACGCTGGAGGAGGAATCCTAGGTCTGTAGCTCTACTAATTGGCTGTGCGGGACGGAACACTTCTTCCAATTTCTGGGCTTAGGGCTACGGAGCGAGAGGAGGAGCTGCGCCGGCCGGCCATGTTGGGATGGATTTTTCTGCTGCCCCGATGAATGCTCACGAGGAGGATGGTGTGATTTGGATATGAGAACTCCGCCTCTTTATAGGCAGTTTATTCACATAGCTAGGGTGGTAAATGTAAATGTTCTCGCTTTCGTGATTCGCCGCGGGAAGGTAGCCATTATTGGACGAGAAGCCAAGAAGCTAACATTTATGAGAAGCCGACACCATTCAATGTGTATTCAGGATTTGAGAAGAACCCGCCTTGCAATGCCGAAACAACTGCTACCTGACTCATCATCATTGAAGCCTCGTTCGGGGCTACTAAGGTAGTCCCGGATTAGGGGTATCCTGACAGCCGACTATTTCTTTGTCCGGACTGTTGGACTATGAAGATACAAGATTGAAGACTTCGCCTCGTGTCCGGATGGGACTCTCCTTGGCATGGAAGGCAAGCTATGGCGCGGATATGTAGATCTCCTCCCATTGTAACCGACTGTAGGTTTTAGCCCTCTCCTGTCTATATACACCGGAGGGTTTAGTCCGAGGACTAACAAATAATCATACCATAGGCTAGTTTCTAGGGTTTAGCCTTTCTGATCTTGTGGTAGATCAACTCTTGTAATACTCATATCATCAAGATCAATCTGCAGAAGTAGGGTATTACCTCCATCGAGAGGGCCCGAACTCGTGTAAGTGCATATTTATCCCTAAGTTGTTTTGGTGATTGATGACAATTTTTTATGACTAATCATGTGCCTTGAGTTTCTCGTGACACTTCTTCACTAGGCACAAGATGGTTTGGTGCCCTCAAGACTATTGAATACGGCTTTCACGCTTTTTGGTGGATTTGAGTCGAGGAAAGCCGCATTATTAAGAGGGGGTCTGTGGTCGTAAAGGTTTGGGTGGAATCATCACATACATGTTCCCTTCCTTGTCTCCACCTTTCCCTTGCACTTTGGAGCATCCCCGCTTATCCTCTTTATGCATTGTCTTGGCTGCTATTGTTGTGCTTATGTAGTACTGCCCTTGAGCGGTAGTATCGCAGCACCTGCATGTAGTACTGCTGAGCCCACGGTAGTACCACTACCTCCGAGCCGCACTTCACCGTGGCACCTGCACTAAGTACCACTGCTGCGGTAGTAGGGTGGATGTAATTTTTACATCCGCCACCATGTATTACCGCTACTGTATGCTGTAGTACCGTGTGGTCTGATCCAGCAGCCACGCGGTAGTACTTCTCCAGCGGGTAGTACCGCGGTCGGATTTTTGCACTGCTTTGTTTTCCAAATGAAGTAGGCATGGATGTAATTTTATTCATCTCGCGCCTTCCTGTGCTAGGGATTTCTTCCTAGTAGTACCCTAACGGGAGCGATAGTACCGCGCCATGTAGTACTGCCTCGTCAGCTCGCTTAGCCCCCTGCCGCTGCCAAGCGTAGTACTGTGGTCGCCCATGGTAGTACCGCATGGTTCTTGGGTAGTACCGCCTCCGAGCGGTAGTACCACGGTCGCTGGCTGGTTATGGATAATGGTTGATTTCGCCCACCACTATAAAAGGGTCGCCTCCTACCTTTAGTTGACCACCTCTTCCAACCCTAAGCTCCATTGTTGCTCCAAGCTCCATTGTTGCTCGATCTCTCCCAGCCAATCAAACTTGTTGATTTGCTCGGGATTGGCTGAGAAGGCCCCGATCTACACTTCCACCAAGATAAATTTGATTCCCCCACTAATCCCTAGCGGATGTTGTTACTCTTGGGTGTTTGAGCACCCTAGATAGCTTGAGGTCACCGTAGCCATAGTCCATTATGGTGAAGCTTCGTGGTGTCGCTGGGAGCTCCAATTGTTGTGGAGATTGCCCCAACCTTGTTTGTAAAGGTTCGCCGCCGCCTTCAAGGGAACCAATAGTGGAATCATGGCATCTCGCATTGTGTGAGGGCGTGAGGAGAATATGGTGGCCCTAGTGGTTTTTGGGGAGCATTGTGCCCACACACCGCCTAACGGAGACGCATTTCCTCAAAAGGAAGGAACTTCGTAACACATCCTCGCTCCACCGCTCCACTCTTGGTTATCTCTATCCTTTACTTGTGCAAGCTTATTTGTGTTATATTCATTGCTTGCTTATGTGTTTGTGGTTGTTGCATCATATAGGTTGTCCACCAAGTTGCATATCTAGATAACCTACTTTGATGCAAAGTTTAATTTGGTAAAGAAAAGATAAAATTGTTAGTTGCCTATTCACCCCCTCTAGTCAACCATATTGATCCTTTCAATTGGTATCGAGCCTCGCCTCTTTTTAAGGACTTTACCATCCTAAGAGTATGGTTGACGTCAAGACGATGTGGAGAGCACTGCGCGAATTCGACATCGCCTACAGGACATGGGGTAACTCAATCTCACGTGAGGAATTCAATGTATGCTGGACACATTGAAAACTCCATGACGCACCGAGGTCAAAGACATGTTTAAGGAATTTTAGAAGGGCTTAAGCTTTCCACCGCACTGCGTGAAAGTGGGTGATCCCGCCAACACGGTGACGGATGCTAACCCCGACAAGGGGGAAGCTACTTGTGAGAAAGCCCTTTGTCTAGTGGTAAGAATGGCACCGCATCTTTGCCCATGTGCAACCTCCACCCGCTTATGGTGGACCATTTCTTCTACTCGCTTGAATCATGCCGGTCCTCCCCCAAGATTGATAAAAAGGAGGACTTTGATTCTGGGTCTATCGCTTTAAGCGCCATTTAAATCATGTGAACACTAACCTTGGAGAATCATTGAAGAAGGTCTTTATCCGCATGACCGTAGCAACTTCACCCTAGAGAAGCCGTGATGATCAATTCAATGAGAATGCTCTCTTCATCATCCAAGAAGCAATCCTTCTGAAGACCTCCCGATCTCTCGCCCTACTATTGGCCAAAGAAGCTTACACAAGGTGGTTTCCTCTATCGGGAAGCGCAAGCATTCAACGCTCCAATTATGAAGTGGTACAAGATGAAGCCAAGGAGTTTGCAATGAAAGAAGATGAAGAACCTCGTGAGCTCTATCGGAGAGTTACCAAGATCGCGGCTCTCTCTCGGGATCATGGAAGTAACGACACGGATGACAATTGGATCAAGCGAAATTCTCAAGGCAATGATGCCCTACAACAAAGCCATGTCCTCCATCATCCGTCAAAGGCCGGACTTCCACACCTTGTCCTCAAGTGACGGTTGGATGAGTTTGTGGCTATGAGCATATTGGACAAGACCGCCGACACGTGGTGCTTCGCCCCAAAGAGCAAAGAAGGCCAACCTTGCATTGAAGGCCAAGGTTTGTGTCAAGAAGAAGAGGAGGAGGAAGAAGAGGAGAGCAACCTCAAGATACGGGTATGCCTATCATGAACACATGGCCCTTTCTTCAAGGCAATTTTGGAGCAAGAAGAAGTCAAGGCCCAACTTCAACAAGAGCAGCCTAAGTGGCGCAAAGGGCAAGAAACGAGGAGGACTTGCTTCAATTGTGGAAATGTGAGTCATTTTGTTGCGGAGTGCCCGTGATGAGAAGAGGGAAGACAATGGTGGCAAGCTCATCCGAAGGACAAGGCCAAGTCTTTACCCAACAAGAGCAACTTCACCAAGAAGACTCTCACAAGGCTCGTGATACAGAAGAGTACAATGAGGATGATGATGATGATGAAGATGGTGAGTCGGTTGCCATGGCCTCCGCTACATTGTGACGAGTCCTCGTGTTTCTGCTGACTCGCCAATGAGAGCATCACCATTAAGTGCCTCATGGCTAAAGCCACCAACAAGGTAACCCCAACATCAAAACTACCATCATCAATCATTCTTCTTCGACTGATAGCATTGATGAACATGAGGGAACTAATGTGGAGGAGAATGAGTTTGAGGACTTTATGGGTAAACAAAGGGCAATCCAAGAAGCACTTCTGTTTCTTGGAACAACTTGGTGAAGCCAATGACATGATCGAGGCTCACGAAGATACCATCTCTAAGATGGAGGGGCATAGTCGTGACTATGCCGATGAGATTTCGGATCTTCCAAGGCTCTTGAGGAAGAGTGTGGTCTTCGCTTGGCTCTTGAGGAGTCATACAACGATGATCATGCTAAATTAAAGAAAGATCTTGATCATGCTCTTGTTGTTTCTCGGTGCTAAACTCCGAGAAGGCAAAGCTTGGGGTTGATCTTGCTAGACTCAAAGAGGAGTTTGATATTCTCGACAAGGCTCACAAAGGCTTGAAGGGCGCTCATGCTAGCCTCAAAGAGTCTCATGATCAACTCCAAGTAAAGCTAACCAAGGAGAAAGCCACCTTTCCTCATATGGTTTGACTGATAATGCAAATGCTACTAACCCGTTGTGAGCATGTGCATCTTGTTGAGGAGAATGCTGTTGAAGGAGAAACTTGAGAAAGGCCTTGTTACATGCATACAGGTGAAAAGAATCCTCAACCACCTTTTGAGTAATCAAAAGGAAGTTGTGGCTAAGGAGGGGATTGTCTGCACTCAAGCCCAAGAACAAGAAGAAGAATGACAAGACTAAACGAACTCCTCCTCTCAAGCAAACTTTTGTGAAGGAGGGAGAGGGTGGTTCCAAGGAGAAGAAGAACAATGCAAAGGGTGTATATGTCAAGAAGGGCATTGCCACCCCTCCCAACAAAGCCGGCATTTTAATCGCCTATGTGTTATGTCGTATAGTGATGGGCACGCTTATGCCAAATTTGTTGGTTCTCCTCATGAATACATTGAATGGTCTATTTGGGTTCCTAAGACCCTTGTTACTAACATCAAAGGACCCATTACAAAATGGGTACCTAAAACCAAGCATTGATCTCTTGTAGGTGTTTGCTTCGTGGGGATCATGGTTGCTCGATAGTGGAGCTACAAATCATATGACCTAAGCAAGGACTTGGTGGTGGACGGCACAAGATTCCTTCTATGCCCACCAATGTCGAAAGTGGGTGATGCCTCGTTTTCTAAGGTATTGGGACTCGCAAGGTTGTCATTTCTCATGATCTCAACGACGAGAAGGTCATGCTTGTAGAGTCCCTTGCATACAATTTACTTTTCGCTCATTAACTTGCAATCATGGGCTTTGCCACTTTCTTTGATATTGATAATGTGGCCCTCTTGTGCAGCAAGACTCTTAAAGTAGCCTTTGTTGGGCATGTCGAGAATGGTCTATATGTGATTAACTTTTTCGGAGGGACCCACTAAGACCGCGACATGCCTAATGGCTAAAGTTGACGGGATGGCTTTGGCATCACCGCTTAGCCCATGTCAATATGAGATCTTTGCAAAGTATTCTCGGCGGGGGACCATGTCCGTGGACTAACGTAATGTTAGTTTTGCTAAAGATCGTGCTTGCAGTGCTTGTATCAAGGAAAGCTTCATGAGAAGGTTTCACCTCCCACCACTATCATTTACTCAAGAGGCCTTTAGAGCTCCTTCACTTGTATCTCTTTGGGCCTCCATCCTTGATAGTCTTAGGGTAGGAAATATTGCTTGGTGATTGTGGATGACTACTCTAGATATACTTGGGTGTATTTCTTCAAGAGGAAGAGCGAGACTCAACAAACCGCTCATTGACTTTGCAAATGAAGCACAACGTCAACACAATGCA
Source organism: Aegilops longissima (assembly GCA_021605205.1). Classification (NCBI taxonomy): domain Eukaryota; kingdom Viridiplantae; phylum Streptophyta; class Magnoliopsida; order Poales; family Poaceae; genus Aegilops; species Aegilops longissima. Next base: position 660,216,032 of record CM038680.1, on the reverse strand, counting down.
AAGATCTTGACAATAAGAAGTGACAACGACAGTAGTTCAAGAACTACACCTTGATGAGTTTCTTAGTGATGAGGGGATCAAGCATAAATATTCTCAGACCCTACAACCCTCAACTAAACGGTGTCGCTGAGAGGAAGAACCTGACGCTGATGGATGCGGCAAGGACCATGATGGCGGAGTTCAAGTCTCCATACAACTTTTGGGGTAAGCCATCAACACCGCATGTCATGCATCCAATCGGCTCTACCTCCACAAGGGCTTGAACAAGACTCCATATGAGATACTCACTGCAACAGAAGCCCAAACCTCAAGTACTTTCGGGTTGTTCGGGTGTAAGTGTTTCATTCTCAAGAAATGTGTTCGGTTGTTCAAGTTTGATGCTAGAGCTTATGAGGGCATATTTGTTGGTTATTGTCGGTGTCAAACCGCGGATCTCGGTAGGGGGTCCCGAATCGTGCGCCTAGGCGGATGGTAACAGAGACAAGGGACACGATGTTTTTACCCAGGTTCGGCCCTCTCGATGGAGGTAATACCTTACCCCTGCTTGATTAATATTGATGATATGGGTAGTACAAGAGTAGATCTACCACGAGATCAAGGAGGCTAAACCCTAGAAGCTAGCCTATGGTATGATTGTTGTTCGTCCTATGGACTAAAACCCTCCCGTTTATATAGACACCGGATAGGTTAGGGTTACACAGAGTCGGTTACAATGGTAGGAGATCTACATATCCAGACGCCAAGCTTGCCTTCCACGCCAAGGAAAGTCCCATCCGACACGGGACGAAGTCTTCAATCTTGTATCTTCATAGTCTTGGAGTCCGCCATGATGATAGTTCGCTATCCGACACCCCTAGTCCAGACTCCTCAAAGAGTCTCCTCAACCAGGCTTCAATGACGACGGAGTCCGCGCGCATATTGTCTTCGCATTGCAAGGCGGGTTCCTCCGAATACTTCATAGAAGGTTTTGAACACAAGGATAGTGTCCGCTCGCAAAACAAGTTCCACAAACCACCGTGAGAGAGAATAACTTTGCACAGATTCTGCCGACGATTCGCGGGCGTGACATCACACCACGCCAGCCTTTATATGAATCGCTTTACTGCTCCACCTTAGCTGCTTAGCGAGGCGGTTTCCGGCACGCCTTATCAAAGCATAGATCGTGCCCCTTATTCCGGGATTCTCATCAATACGGACGTGGGTAACCCAAACGCGCCCATTGGCATGCCTCCTCTATCGGCGGCAGTCCTAATCGACCACGGGAGGGCTCTTGGTATTCAACCTCTTTATAATGAGACCAAGGCCCTTCTTTTACACCTCCATCAAGTTCGCCTTTGCGCTCGAAGTTCTAACACCCAAAGCTTCAGATTTAGGCGCCCGACCTTCGACGATGTCCGCTCCACCAGCACGGCCGATGGATGTCCTACTCCACAAAATAAGATGTGTAAAGCTGGAGACGCCAGTATCCGGATCCGCGAGATCTCAGATAGGCTGCCCGCCTGTGGCAGGTCATTCCCACTGAGCCCGGCGAGAACGTGGTGTTCGTGGTCTCACTTCCTTCGGGTTTAGGCTTCCCACGGATCCCTTTGTGCGGGGCTCATGTTTTATTATGGGCTGATTTTCATGACTTGAATCTGAGTCCATCCTCCATATCTCGCCATTCATTGTCATATGTGAGGCCTTCCTCCATATTACCCCTCACTTTGGATTGTGGCTCAAGACCTTCAAGGTGGAGCCAAAGATGACCGAGGGGCAGCAAGCAGAGTGCGGAGGCGGTCATAAGCAAATGTGCCGACGCCCGTGGGCTCGAGGGCTCTTTTCAAGAGGAGCTTGGTTTGTGGCAATGGGAGTGGTTTATATCACCGCCCTGTGGCACCAAATGGGTGGCGCCCCCCGCCTTCCGCCCAGTCCACCACAAGCTGTTGGCCATGGGCCAACAAGGGACTCGACTGGGGCCATCCAAGGACGCCCTTGTGTGCAGGCTGATCCGAGACCTCTAAGAAAGAGAGATCAATCTGCTGCGTGTGGCAGGTTATGTTGATCCGCGCTTCTGCCCTCAGAACGCCGCCCCTCCACCTGTGGGAATTTAATCCGAGGGACCACGAGCCTCCAAAATTTTATGGGCACGGCGTCGTGGAGATGTATAAACTGTTCTTCGATCACAAGAGAGGTGTCCGACCTGACCGAGGACGCAGGACTAAGCTGCAATCGCCGATACTCGAGTAAGTAGTCCTCAGAACGGACAAGCTGTTCATTCATTTTCATATATATATGCCCTTTAAAGGAGCCGCTTGAACAGGAGTGGATAGCCAAGGCAAAGTTAATAAGGTGTCCGCTCCCTCCTGCAGACCACGCCGGATCCCATGTCGACTAACATGTTGAAGGCCGCGCTTTTGAAGAAGGTGAAGGGGAGCGGGAAGCCAACGCCTACTGAAGGAGGCTATCAAGGAAGGAGGGATTAAAGTCCCATCTTTAGAGGAGAGAAGAGGACCGCTTTGAAGATCCGAGGTCAAGGCCTCAAAGAGGGGAAAGGAATCTGCCGTCGAGTCTGCTACCGGGAAGTAACCCAGCCGCACTATTTCCTAAGGGGATCAGCCTCTAGCTAGCCGTAAGTAAAAAGTAGGGGTCTTGTAAATAAGGAACATCCTCAGTATTTGTTTCTAAAGATAACCGAAATTGTACCTTTAGTAGTTCGGATCTCAGCTCCTTCTCCAGAGAGCTCGCCTTCAGGGGCTCTTTCTTCCGAGATGATGGAGAGCTAAACGCTTCCACTGCCGCACCTCGGCGAGGTGGACGACCCGAGGTGTCTCCGCGGAGGGTTTCTAAGTCCGGCTGGGCCGGAAGGTCCGGGCGCCAAGTGGTGTGCGGTCGGAGGAGCTGGGATCTGCTCGGGCGAAGCGGTTATCTCGTAAGATCACCGCGTTTCAATGGGTACGGTGATTGAAAGAATTGCATCCGCGGAGAGCGGATTGCATGAAGCCGCAAAAGCTTATCGACGGGTTCGAGGTACGCAAAAATGATGTACCTTCCGACAGCTTATGCATATAGAATGTGCCCTGTATAGATAGCCCCTAAGACTCGTATGTTGTCAAAATTGACAAGGTGCCGAGGATCAAAATCTCAGTTTATAACATATCCGCCCCTAAACAGGTGGGCGGGCGGCCCGGTACGGTCGGATCGATGAATATGCCGAACTAAAGCGGTAACTTGACGAGGCGGATGCGGACATCGCACCGTCAATAAACGGTTTGACGGTCACAAGGTATGCGACTTCTACGCTGACACTGTAAGGAGCGTGACGCCCATGTCTTACTACTTGTATGATTAATGCATGGTGCCGCTGCTGTGGAGGAGCTCGGGCGAACTCACCGAGCGAAAGAGCAAGCCGTAAATAGTAATGCGTCATTTTAGGGCGGCCAAGAGCTAGTTTAACGGCTGCCTACCGCCAAGAAGAGGAAATGGCCGATATGGCGTAAAGTTGAAGAATATTACCGACCGCCGCGAGGTTCTTGAAAAGAACGTAGAAGCGGAGCAAGAGGGTCTCGAAAAGGCCGCCGAATCCAAGAATGCCCATTCGCTTTGAGAGCTGCCAAGGAGGAGCTGAGTCGGCCGGGCACTGCGGCTGGAAAACCGCTTCGATGCGGAGGAAATATACGATCCAAAGTATGCTCAATTGGACAAGCCCATAGATTTCACTAGTGGCTTCTCTCAAGAGCATAAGTATTCTATGGTGGGTGAAACAATTATGTTGAGCAATTCACGAATTGAGCATAGTTATGAGAATATCTAGGTATGATCATGTATATAGGCATCACGTCCGAGACAAGTAGACCGACTCGCTCGCATCTAGTACTATTACTCCACTCATCGACCGCTATCCAAAGATGCATCTAGAGTATTAAGTTAATGAAAACAGAGTAATTTTGCAAGATGACATGATGTAGAGGAATAAATTGCAATATTATAAATACCCCATCTTGTTATCCTCGATGGCAACAATATAATACGTCTTTGCCCTCATCACACATCGAAAGGACACCGCAAGATCACCCAAAGCTAAGCACTTCTCCCATTGCAAGAACTAGCAATCTAGTTGGCCAAACCAAACGGATAATTCAAGAGACTTGCAAAGATAACCAATCATACATAAAAGAATTCAGAGAAGATTCAAATATTGCTCATAGATAATCTTGATCATAAACCCACAATTCATCGGTCTCAACAAACACACCGCAAAAGAAGATTACATCGAATAGATCTCCATGAGAGGGGAGAACATTGTATTGAGATCCAAAAGATAGAAGAAGCCATCTAGCTACTAACTATGGACCCAAAGCTCAAGTAAACTACTCACACTTCATCGGAGAGGCTATGATGATGATGTAGAAGCCCGGTGGATTCCCCTTCCGCCGAAGCCTTAACAGGCCCCAAGATGGGATCTCGTGGATATGTAAAGTTGCGGCGGTGGAATTAGGTTTTGGCCCGCTCGATCTGTTGGGTTACGAGGTATATATAGGAGGAAGGAGTACGTCGGAGCTGGGGCCCATGAGGCGGCACCTCAGGAGGGGCGCCCACCGTGGTCGCCTCCTCCTTTCTTGACCGAGGGTCCAAGTCTCCGGATCTTATCTGATGAGAAAATCACGTTATCAAGATTTCATTCCGCTTTGGACTGCTTGATATTCCGCTTTTCAAACATCAAATAGGCAAAAACAGCACTGGCTGGGCCTCCAGCAATAGGTTAGTCCCAAAAGTAATATAAAAGTGGAAAATAAAGCCCAATATAGTCCAAAACAATAGATAATATAGCATGGATCAATCAAAATTATAGATACGTTGGAGACGTATCCCTAAGCTTAATTCCTGCTCGCCCTCGAGTAGGTAAATGATAAAAGAGAATTTTGATGCGAGTGCTACTTGGCATAATTTCAAAGTAATTCTTCTTAATAGTGGTATGAATATTCAGATCCAAAGATTCAAGACAAAAGTTCATATTGACATAAAATAATAATACTTCAAGCATACTAACAAAGCAATCATGTCTTCTCAAAATAACATGGCCAAAGAAAGTTATCCCTACAAAATCGTGAGTCCGCTATGCTCTATCTTCACCACACAACGATTTAAATCATGCACAACCCCGATGACAAGCCAAGCAATTGTTTACATACTTTGACATTCTCAAAATTTTCAATCTTCACACAATACATGAGCGTGAGCCATGGATATAGCATATGTGGAATAGAATGGTGGTTGGAAGACAAAAGAGGGAAGATAGTCTCACATCGACTAGGCGATCAACGGGCTATGGAGATGCCCATCAATACATAACAATGTGAGGAGTAGGATTGCCATGCAACGGATGCACTAGAGCTATAAGCATATGAAAGATCAACAATAAAAATAAGTGGTGTGCATCCAACTCGCTGTCATGAAGACCTAGGGCAATTTGAGGAAGCCCATCATTGAATATACAAGCCAAGTTCTATAATGAAAAATTCCCACCAAATATGAAAGTGACAAATGAGAGACTCTATTATGAAGATCATGGTGCTACTTTGAAGCACAAGTGTGGTAAAGGATAGTAAAATTGTCCTTCTCTCTCTTTTTCTCTCATTTTATTTGGGCCTTTTCTCTCTTTTTATGGCCTCTTTTTCGTCCGAGTCTCATCCAGACTTATGGGGAATCATAGTATCCATCATCCATTCCTCACTTGGGACAATGCTCTAAAATGATGATCATCACACTTTTATTTTTCTTACAACTCAATGATTACAACTCGATACTTAGAACAAAATATGACTTATATATGAATGTTCTCCGGGTGTATCAGATATGCAATGATTCATAAGTGACATGTATGAAAGAATTATGAACGATGGCTTGCCACAAATACGATGTCAACTAAATGATCATGCTAAGCAATATGACAATGATGGAGCGTGGTCATAATAAACGGAACGGAAAGTTGGTGGCAATATATCTCGAATGGCTATGGAAATGCCATGATAGGTAGGTATGGTGGCTGTTTTGAGGAAGGTTTATGGTAGGTGTATGATACCGCTAAAGAAAGCGCTAGTATTAGAGAGGCTAGCAATGGTGGAAGGGTGAGAAAATGCGATAATCCATGGACTCAACTTTGTCATAAAGAACTCATATACTTATTGCAAAAATCTAAGTTATCAAAGCAAAGTATTACACGATGCTCCTAGGTGGATAGATTGGTAGGAAAGACCATCGTCCGTCTCCACCGCCACTCATAAGGAAGACAATCAATAAATAAATCATGCTCCGAGTTCATCACATAACGGTTCACTCCATACGCATGTGATACGCCTGTCAGATTCTACTTTTCCAAAAACTTTTGCCCTTGTTTTGACTCTAACTTGTATGATTTGAATGGAACTAACCTTGACCGACGTGGTTTTCAAAGAAGATTGCTTGATGTTGTTTTATGCGAAAACAAAAGTTCTCTGAATGACCTCAAACCCACTGGATGTCTTATAAAAAAAAAAAAAATCTCGCTTAAAGATGAAGACCAGGGGCCCACACTGCCCACGAGGTGGGAGGCGACTTCTCTGGGCGCCCCTCACCTCTCGGGCCCTCGACACCTTCCCACGCCAACTCCAACTCTATATATTGGCTGGGAAAAATCAGAGAAGAAATCATCGCAGTTTTACGACACGAGCCGCCACTAAGCCCTAAAACCTCTCGAGGGCCGATCCGAGTCCGCTCAGGCCCGGAGAGGGGATTCGCCACTGCCGCTATCATCAACCATCCTCCGTCACCAATTCCATGATGCTCACCGCTGCAGGAGTAAGTCCATCATAGGCTTGCTGGACGGTGATGGGTTGATGAGATTTATCTTGTAATCGAAGTTAGTTTTGTTAGGTTTTGATCACCGTATCCACTATGTTCTGATTGATGTTGCTATGACTTTGTTATGCTTAATGCTTGTCACTAGGACCGAAAGTGCCATGATTTCAGATCTGAACCTATTATGTTTTCATGAATATATGTGAGTTCTTATCCTATCTCGCAAGTCTATAGTCACCTATTATGTGTTATGATCCGACAACCCCAAGTAACAATAATCGATATTTCGGTGATGACCATAGTTTGAGGAGTTCATGTATTCACGTGGTGCAATGCTTTGTTCGGTTCTCTATTAAAAGGAGGCCTTAATATCCCTTAGTTTCAATAGGACTTCGCTGCCACCGGAGGGTAGGACAAAAGATGTCATGCAAGTTCTTTTCCATAAGCACGTATGACTATATTCGAATACATGCCTACATTACATTGATGAATTGGAGCTAGTTTGTGTCTTCCTATGTTATGACTATTACATGACTAACCGTGATCCGCATAATTATCCATCACGATCCGTGCTCACGAAGCTTTCCATATACTAGTTCTCGCTTATTTACTTTTTCCATATCATATAATCACTACAAAATACCAAAAACATTACTTTTATCGTTTTTACTTTTGTTACTGCTACTACCACTATCATATTACTTTGCTACTAAACACTTTGCTGCATATACTAAGTTTCGTGTGTAGTTGAATTGACAACTCAGCTGCTAATAATTGAGAATATTCTTTGGCCCCTTGTCGAATCAATAAATTTGGGTTGAATACTCTACCTCAAAGCTGTTGCGATCCCTATACTTGTGGGTTATCAAGACAAATTTTACGCCACGGGGAGCATAGCTTTATTCTTTGAGTCACTTGGGATTTATATCTGCTGGACACTATGAAGAACTTGAAAGACGCTAAGACAAAAATTTATCCCTCAACTACGAGGGAGGTAAGGAACCGCCATCTAGCCCTCACTTGATTCACCTTCGTTAGGAGTAAGCTACACACCTAAACCTGCTTCTGCTATTCGTCTCGATATGTCGATGTTATTGATGATGCCACTTGCTATGCATGATACTTATGATGAAACTACTTCTATGCTTGATACTATCGTGCCCTTGGTGAATTTCTAGATGAACAAATTGCTAGGCTGAGAGAAAGAAATGATTGAATCTGAATACAATGATGAAAGTGATGATGAAAATATGCCTGCTATTCCCGAGGGTTATGTTTTGATATGGAATCAGCTATTTTTTCTGCAAAGATAGATATGAGCTCAAGAGGTTATTAGTTAAATGGAACAAAGAATCTCTTAGAGATAGAATGAAACCTGACCCTGCTTTTGCTACTTCACCTATCTGTTCATGATAAGGATTATGAATATTATGTTGATCCAGTATAATTACTTTGGTTTAATCTGATCCTTTTGTGGCTATGAATCAAACTGTTGTGGCACATCTTACTAAGTTAAATGATATAGCCGCCTGCTTTACTAATGATGAGAGATCGGCTTACTTTTATATACTCAAATATTTCCGCCTCATTAAAGGGTGATGCTAAGATATGGTTTAATTCTCTTGATCCCGGTTAAAGCGTAGTCCCCGTGATATGATTTATTACTTTCGCTAAATATTTCCCTGCTCATAAGAAACAAGCTGCTTTGAGGAAATATACAACTTCGTGCAAATTAAAGAAGAGAGTATCCCACAAGCTTGGGGAGGCTTTCAAGTTACTTAATGCTTTACTGATCATCCTCTTAAGAAACCTGAAATACTTGATATCTTTTATAATGGACTAACTGATGCTTCCAGAGATTACCTCGATAGTTGTGCTGGTCTCTTTTCAAGGAAAGAACACCGGATGAAGCTGAAATTTACCAATAATATGTTGACAAATGAAAATAATTGGGCACTCGAGCTAGCTTCTTACTCCACCATCGAGCCTATCCCAAAACCAACTCAAGAAGAGAGGTGTTCTATCTCTCGCCCCAAGATATGCAAGAGGCAAAGAAATCTATGAAAGAAAAGGTATTAAAGCTGAAGATATTAAGAATTTATCTCCTATTGAAGAAGTATGGTCTTAATTCCATCATCAAGAAACTTATGATATTGATCCATTACTTATGAAGGACCTCCGATCCTCCATAACCCGACACGGGTAGTAAAGGTAAATTCTTCTCAGATATATAATAATCAAGTCCCTCCTACTAAAATTGTAATGCTGCTTGGACGAGTTTGATAACTTTATGTTTAAGCAAGATGATTAATGCTTATTTTGGTAGACAATTAAAACAAGATGCTTATATGATTAAACGCTTGGGTGATTATATGGCTAATATTAGAGGTGAACTTAAACTTGTTAGCAAACATGCTTCTATGGTTACCACTCAAGTAGAACAAGTACTTAAACCTCGTAAAGAAGTGCTTGATGAAATGAATAGTAAGAAAATGATTATGCTATTAGAATGGCTACTAGAACTCGGTAGAATGACTCAGAACCTTTCTATCCTGGCCACCCTAAGAGAATCGAGCAAGATTCTCGTGAGAAATAATATTGATGTACCTAGTTCTTCTAAAAGGAAGAAAAGGAAAAATGATAGGACTTTGCAAACTTCTAGTGAACCTATTGTTGAACCACCGAGAATCAAATGTTATCTCTATGTCGATGTCAAACACAATATGGTAATAAACATGAACCTAGTGAAAATGTTAATGATGATGTTCATGATGATGCTCAACCTAGTAATGATAATGAAGTAGAAGTTGAACCTCTGTTGATCTTGATAACCCACAATCAAAGAATCAACGTTATGATAAAAGAGACTTGCTGTTAGGAAACATCAGAAGAAAGGGAACCATGGGTTCGTAAACCCATGCCTTTTCCTCCAAACCACCCAAGAAAAGGATGATGAGGATTTTGAGCGCTGTGAAATGATTAGACCCATCTTTTATGTGATGCGATTGACCGATATGCTCAAATGAACCCTTATGCCTAATATATGAAAGATATTGTTACCAATAAGAGAAAGATACCGAAGCTGAAATTTCCACCATGCTTGCTAATTATACTTTTAAGGGTGGAATACCAAAGAAACTTGGAGATCCAGGAGTACCTACTATACCATGCTCCATTAAGAGAAATTATGTTAAAATGCTTTTGTGATCTTGGAGCCGGTGTTAGTGTTATGCTGCCTCTTTGTATCGAGACTTGACTTGAATAAGTTGACACCTATGAAATATCTTTGCAAATGGCTGATAAATCAACTGCTATACCTGCCGGTATTTGTGAGGATGTGTCATAGGTTGCAAACGTTAGAATTTTACCGACTTTGTTATTCTTGATATTCCCGAGGATGATAGTATGTCTATTATTCTTGGAAGACCTTTCCTTAACATCAGTAGGCTGTTATTGATTGCAACAAAGGCAATGTCACTTTTCATGTTAATGGTAATGAGCCTACGGTACATTTTCCGAGGAAACAACCTCAAGTTCATAGTATCAACTTGTCGGGAAGTTGATCATGACCCATTAACACCTATGGGACCGCGGACCAAGTCCCTTTTGGCTGGTGGGGCGGAGATTGCACGAAGAGCAGATCGAGGCGATGCACACGAGCAGTTTTACCCAGCTTCGTAGCTCTCCGGAGAGATAATACTCTCATCACTTGTCCGATTGTATTGTGTTCTTACTAGGGAGCAATGAGAGCACAAAACCTAGCTTGAGTGTGTGTAGTCTCAATGAGTCGAACCAGCCAACCCCCTCTACGCTATGCATGAGCCTCCTTTATAGGCTCAAGGTCACCACAGTGGCAACGTGCTTTGCAAAATGGGAAAAATGAGTTGCGTTGGTACAGCTACTTGTACACTGCCTTGTACTCTAACTCCGACGGCAAGGGACAAAGGCAATAAATGCCCGCCCATGTCGCCTAAACAGTAGGATCTGTGGGCGCCACCGCCACACGATGGCACCCTCACGCCACATCACGATCTCCGCCGCTGCACAGCTCTTGACACGACGCTCGAATGGCCCCCATGGCGCATACGCCAGGTGAGCCGAGCGATGAAGAGAGGTTGCTCGCCGCGGCAAGCACCTTTGCCGGCTGAATCCTTGTCGCGCTCGAAGCTTGTCGCCACAAGCCTTCCCGTAAGCCTCTTGCCGGGTCTTGTCTTCGCGTTTTGAGGCCTTCCGGCAAGCCTCTTGCCGGGTCTTGTCTTCTTGGCTTAAATACTTTGTTCTTGAATGGCTCCAAAGGAACCGCTGGAGGACCTTGGCGGTCACTAGGCAGCCCGGGCTGGTGTTGCAACGCCCAGGCACGAAGTTCGGGATACTAGGGTACCCTACCTAGTACATCGACAGAGCCCCGGTTCGCACACGGTGCCGAAGCGGTCATGGGCCAGCCCAAAATACAGGCATCGGCACGCCGCGGCGAGATCACGACGTTATCGCTTTGACTCACCACGCCCCATTTAACAAAGCTACTTAACATGGCGCCGTGGAGAGATCATGGGGCTTTTTAATTGAAAGGGACGTCCGCCTCTCCCTCCTTATAAGGGGGGAACAGGGCAGGTCGCCCACCCGCCATTGCCGCCACATCAAAACCACCGCCGCTTCCCTCCCTCCTTGTCGTCTCAAGAGAGCGACGCCCGCTTCCATCGCCACCAACGCCATCAACGCCCGGCCTCCTCCACCACCTCCACCATGGCTCAAAGCCATAAGGAAGGGCGAAGTCGGCCGAGGCGCAGCTGCTCATGGGCGCCGCGAAGGAGCGGCCACCTTCACCTCACCGGACGAAAGGAGCTGAGGAAGGGTACTACCTCTTCTAGTCGACGGAGACGCGAAGCATCCCAAGACGTAGGGTAATCTCTTCGCCACATCAGAGTTGGTTTCGTCCGCATTCTCTTTGCGCTTTCTTTCATCGCGGGCTCGCCGCTTCTTCTCTCGAAGTTCTTTGCGATATCATGAATACCTACGGGCTTCGCCTTGATTTCACCCTCAATGTTGTCTCGATTATGGCGTTTTCGACACCTTGCGAAACTTTGTCGGAGTCCACTAAACGTAGCCTCTTCCGCCACTTCTTCATGCCCCGCGCTGAGAGAGGAGAGCCACTTGTCGGAGGGATTGCTTGGATCTCTGTGATCGGCAAGAAAGAAGCATATCTGGAAGGAGAGCTCCACAGAAGTGGGAGGAGTGGAGACGATTGGTGTTGGATCATCGAGGAAACCCGCAGCCCTTCACCTCCAGCGCCAAACTCCCATAGTGCGCGGCAACAATTCGAGCAACTTGGTGCGTGAGGATGCTAGGGTTGAAGATTGCCGTGACCGGATCTTGCCTTGCATGTCGGACTTCATCAGAAGCGCTGGCGAGATTTTCTTCGCCGCAGACGCTTCCCTTGGGAGAGAGGAGGCCTGCTTGGGAGTTCCAAAATGCGGCGGACATCGCGAGGCTGCGCCTGGCCTCAACTGGAATTTCACTGCCTTGGAGCTGGATGCGCGTCTGGAGCTGTTCAAGCAGCACCCAGATCACCCCGGTGGTTCATGTTGCCAAGGGGGTCGCCTTTGTGCAACAACTTCGCCTCAAGATCCATGCAATGATGCCGCCAGTGATTCCTATGGGATCGCTCCAACTTGGCAAGAGCGCCGATGACGCCGCAGCAGCTTCTTCACTCGAAGAAGTGCCAATCCGCCCCGACGAAAGGTAAGTGGCTCACGCGACACCATCGACGCCGAAGCTGCATCGATCGCCACTCAAGCCGGAGGAGGCAGAAGTTGCTGCCGCTGGTGAATTCGGGTTCACCGTGGAGGAGGCGGAGGAAGGAAGCTGCAAGCCTTGCCGACGAGAGGAGCTTGCCGGGCTGAGGAGCAGGCCGAGCTGAAGCCGAGCCGAACGAGCTCGCCAGGGCGCCCCCCACCTTCGTAGCTTGCCGGAGGAGCCCCAGCCCAACAAGAAGGCGCTCCGCAAGACCGGGAAGTGGCGGGCGGCAGACGCTAACAGCCGTACACAAGCTGACGCTGCTTCCATCAAGGCAAGCACTGCTGTCGCTGGAGTCTCACGTCCGCAACGAACGGAGCGGGCCTCCTGACCACGGCCCCGCACCGCCTAAGCCGTCCGAGGGAGCCTACTTTCCAAATTGCCGCACCGGAGGCGGACTGAATTTGACTTCTCCGTGCTCAGCCCGAGGAATAAGAAGAGTAAGATCTTGTCACTGCATTTGTAATTCTTCAATTTGTCGCTTTGTCTTGTATCCGATTTGTTTCATTCAACTCTTTCCTTTTCAGACGACCAGAGAGCGTCAAGAGAGCCAAGACCCCGTGGTTGTCATCGAAGACGATCCTGCATGGCTGTGGAGGCGCTGGCTGAGACCCCTTGCCGCACCTGCAACCTTCTCAGAGCAGCCCCTCAAAGACAGCCCCAACAGTAAGTATTTGGTTTATTTCACGTTAGGTGTGTGCAAGTGCCTTCTTCACCGATATCTGATTTGTTGATTTGTGTAGGAGCAGAGCAGCCTCATCGAGGGCCCGGAAGTCGCCCGAAATTCCGTCCGCCTCAACTACGCCGCCAAGGAGAATTCTCCTAAGGGAGCGCCCGCAAGGGAGGCTATCCGATAAGGGAAGTTCACAAGGCAGCGGCCATGACCGGCAGGAGATCGTATGCAGATCCCATCGTAAACCTTTGGCGTGTCAATTCCCTGTCTTTTTTTCTTCGTTTTCTTTTTCAACATTTGCTTGACGTTTCTTTCTTTTTCTCGATCGCAGATCCATCTCCGCAGATCCGATGGAGACCGAGGTCGCGGTGAGGAGGTCGCACGCAATACCGACGACACCGCCACCATGGAGGAAGGGGCCGCCATGGGTCCGGCTGGCGAGGAGGCCGCCAGGCGCCGCAGGGCCGGGAGGAGTCTCGCGATCGATCGACGACCGAGGCCGCAGGAGCGCCAGCGCCGACCGGGCCGATCCCTCCGCCACCGGCGCAGCATCAGTTCAAGAGCCCAGCACTTCGCGCCATTCAAGGCCGGGCGACGCCTTCATCAAGCTTTGGGCGCCGAGCCCAAGGCGCCGGTCGAGGGGGAGACCTTCGACGAAGAGTCATTCTCATTGGTTGTTGCTGGTTGACGCGCAAGCAGCAGCAGGGCGAAGTTCGAGGAGGAGCAGCTATCGAAGAAGCTTGCCGCTTCTACCGCGCCCGGCTGCTTAGAGTCCCGGAAGCACTTGTCGCGAGGGCGAGAGCACATGGAGAAGCGCGCAAGAGCTCCGGGCGCCAATCAAGAAGCCTCCGAATGTAGCGTAAGCGGAGCAACTTCCGAAGAGCGCACAGCCTTCATCCTTGAGAAGGCTGAGGTCGAGGAGCAGCAAAGGCTTGCACGCCAGAAGCTATTCGCGAAGAAGGTGAGCCGCGAGCGAAGATCAACCTTGACAGCTATGAGGAAGAGCTTACGCTGAAAGCAATCACTTGGCGGAGCTTCAAGGAAGCAAAGACGCCGCCGCAGCTGCCGAGGCCGCCAAGAAGGAGTTGGAGACGAAGGTGACGAATTGGAGGCCAACCTTCAAGAGCGGCGAGGAGCTCGCTGTGTTGAAGCACGAGCGCCGAAGGACGCCTACACTTGGCGAAGTTGCGGTCGCCTCGCCGAGAGGATCAAAGAGCCGAGACGCTAAGCGACTCCAAGGCGATCTTGAGCTGAAGTTTACTCACCTTGATGGAGACGCCGACGGCGCCAAGGAGCGGAAGGGTCTGGAGAAGATCAAGGCCAACGAGGAGTCATCGCTAATCGCCACGATCGCCCATAACACCTCAAAGAGAATGTGATGCAATCGACGAGGGTCTTGTAAATACAGCCGCCGCCATCGACAAGGAGCCGATGGAGTCGGGATGGTGGATTCGGTACTCCACCGACGAGCATTCCAACCCAAAGGCTGTGCTCAGCTCGTTCTTCAAGGGCGGTGGCGGCCTGGCTCCGGAAGAGATCCCAAAGCAGCCGCCGATGAGTCACGCCAAATCTGCACAGGGCTCTTCGTAGGTGTTGATGAAGGTGGCCTTCCGCAATCCAGCGTTAACTTCGCCAACGCCCTCAAGTCCTTGCCGATCGCCGACGCTGAAGCGCTAAGGTCTTGTCGCACTCCATTGTGGACAGGGTGAGCGGGTCAGAGGGTCGATATGGCGCCAGACTAGGCCGCTTCTTTATCTTTCCCTTGTCGCTGCCGATCATGTCTAGGAGAACAATTTATTAGATTCATGAAGTTATTTTGTAATATACTCTATCTTAGGCAATGATTGCAATGTTATTTCCTTTACTTGATTCTTCTTTGTATGTTTGTGCCTACGCTTTTGGGGAATTTGTCGCTGGCACCTTTTGCTACGAAGGCCGAAAAGTGGACGCCAAGAGTTTGTTGGCGGCGCCGCTTCCGATAAGCAACCTTATCGCAACTAGTTGCAGCTCACTAAGTTGTTGAGCGGACTCGAACAAAGTAAGGGCGCAAACTAGCTACAAGTTGGTTCCTCCGCCGCATTGGTTTTCCATACAAAGTACTATCGCTCAAGGAAGATAACTTAAGAATTTAAAACTGATTGCTCAAACTTTAGCAACTTAGCTTTTTCCGTCGCTTGCTTCCTGGGTAAGCGTTTAAACTTCCTTGAACGACGCTGGCGGTCCACACCATTATCTTTCCTTTCCTGTTAACTTGTGGGCTAAGGAACCTTCCTTTTCTTTGAGAAGAAAGAAGAGAAAATAGTTATGGAGCCTTGTGGCTCGTTATCGCTTTTACTGGTGGATGCTGCACAAAATGTCGATATACATGCAAAATGATGATGAAAGCATGAAGTTGACAATTTGTGCAACACATAAGCTTTATCGATGCACGGGTCGCGCCGCTTTGTACAAAGGATTACATGCAACATCGGCAAGACTTTATAAAGGTGGTTGCCGAACAGGTTCCGCAAACTCGCTCTATGGGTAAAACTTACGAAGATACTCAATGTTCCGTGGTTGCTCACCGAATGCCATCTTCGTCTCTGCATGACAGCGCCGCCTAGTGACTGCTTCACCCGAGCAGGGCCTTCCCACTTCGGCGCCAACTTGTTGGAATTCTTGGCGGATCGAACGTACCAAGAACAAGGTCGCCTTTCCTCAAAACTGCACTAACTTTGCGGTTATGGTAGCGGGCGCAGTTGCCGTTGTAACGCAGCAGCTGTGACAACAGCTCGAAGACGATCTCTCTCCTCAAGGAGCAGCACATCTTGTCGCACCGCTCTTGCTCAAGCTCATCATGCGTTTAGTACTCGAGGTGACCCGACACGAAGTCTGGGGAGAACTGCCCGCTCCATAGACTAGAGCGAAGGTGTCCGCCGGCTTCGACGGTGTCGCCCCGACGACCAAAGAACCACCGGCACCTCAATCCAGCTTTCTTCCACACTTGTGCAGCCTGTCGAAAGTTCGTCTTGAGTTCTCGCAGCACTTCAGATTTGCCCTCCGCTTGACCATTGCTTCGGATGAGCAACAGGTAAGGCATTCTTGGCGCCAAGATCTTGGACGAATGCTTGAAGGTGCGCAGGAACTGTGGTGCCGCTTCGGTGATGATCTGTTAGGAATCCAAAACGCAAACAATTGACTCAAGAACTTGATCACCGACTGCGGCGCCACCTTCCTCATCGCTTCCACTTCCGGCCACTTTGTGAACTTGTCGATTGCAACGCATAAGTACTCAAAGCCCCGACAGCTCGTGGAAAGGGGCCGAGGATGTCGAGCCCCAAACCAAAAATGGCCGTGATAAAGGATCGTCTGGAGAGCTTGAGCCGGGTCGGTATCTGCTGAATGGAATCGCACGCATACCTCTGGTTACTTGTGCAGCAGCATCCGGAGGGCTGTCGCCGTAAGAAACCTTCCGAAAGCATTGCTGTGTGTTTTGCACCAATGTGGTGACCACATATGCCTCCGTGTATCTTCCGCCAATGTTTTTCCATCTTCCCCGGTGACTACACTTCAATTTCACTGCTGAGTCTTCTTCAGACAGCATGCCGCCGACAAACTGGTACATACTTGACGCCGGGCTACTCTTCCGCTTCTTCTTGCTCTTCGGAAGTTCTCCGCCTCAAGAAAATGGACGACCGCGCATACCATGCCAGAGCTTCAGGTTGACAACAAGGACTAAAGGCACATATATCCGCCAAGGGACATCCATTTCACGGCAAGAACATGTGGTTCGCCGAGCTTGATGTTCCCGCAAGTTTTGCCGGAGCGAAGCTGTCGAGCGCTCGCTTCAACGAACAAACTCGGGGTTTGTCGGAGCAAACTGCTCCTCAAAGACTTTTGGTGTTGAACTTGGGGATTCATGGGCGGCGGCTTCGGGAAGCTTACCGGGAAGTAGTCACCAAATCATATTCTCTTCTTGTTCTGTCCAAATTGATGCGCGATATCGGTTGAGTCAGCTTGAGCACAAAAATCCTGTCTATTGTGTAACTTGAGTGTGGCGACTTTGACGCCATCAAAGAATATCGTTTCTCGAGCTCTTGAACATGTTCCATTTGTAGGCCATCAAAGTGCTCTTCTAGCTTTCTCACTTCATCAACGAGGCTTCCATCAACGGACTCGATAATCTTTTGTTTACTTGGCGGACGTTGCCTGAGTCACCCCCATAATGAGCTTTGATCCCAAGGTTCATCTTATTTCGAGACCGCAAGCAAACTTCATACTCTGCAGATTATTTGTTGCTTGCTCCTTGGGAAAGTGCATTTGACTATGTACTTGAGGTGCTCGTGGTATAAGCAAGACGCTTCAAGACCGGGCGCTTGCAGCAAAAAAAGCACCGCCAAAGTACATCAGCACTCTTTACTTGCCTCCTTGACGGGATGCCTGCCTCTAGAATTTCTTCATCTTAAGGCCAAGGCCCATTCTGCTTATGAACTCGCCTGCCCTCGCTTTGGATAGTTGAAGTGCTTTCAAACTTGAGGCCAAAGCTTGATGTTCCAAAGCCTCACTGACAATCCTGCTCGCTAAGCCTGGATTTTGGCAAGATTTCTTCTGCCGAAAGCGAGTGACAACTATGATCTCATGTGCTTGAAGTAATGGCGCAGTTTCGAGGCCATGAGGAGGCCGGTGCAACTTCTGCACACCAGAGTACTTTGACCTAGCCCCCATGTATGGAACCGACAGTAGATCATGCACCATCCTTTTTCGTGATCTTCGCAACTCCAGCAGATCCGCTTTGCTGGGACCAGAGCTTGACGATGAAGCCCCTACTTGTCGCTGGATGCATCTGCCTCGTTGCGGCCATCGCCCCGCCTCCCTTTCCACATTAACGCAGCACTAACTACTTGATTGGTTGCCATGCATAGCAAAGAACTTCTCTTGTGGCTTAGGTGCATAAGTATTGGAGTGGAGGACAGTACTTTTAAGTCTCGCAGCGCAGCCTCCGCCTCAGAGTCCATTTATTGACCTGCCTTTTCAAAATTTTGAAAATGGCAGTATGGCCAAGCACTCCAGAGATAAACTCCGTTGAGAGCAGCCACGAACCGCAAGTCTTCGACATCCTTGACGCTTTGGTGCTTCAATCTGCTCAATGGCCTTGATCTTGTCGGGATTGGCTTCAATTCTCACTGAGATAAGAACCCGAGAAGCTTGCTTAAGGACCCAACACGCACTTTCGGGTTGAGCTTGAGGTTGATCTTCAGATTTGCAAAGGTCTCATCTAAATCTTGAACCAGAGTTGCTTTGTCCTTGCTCTTGACCACTATGTCATCCATGTGCTTCTACATTTCTGTGCATTTATGCTCAAAAGCCGCCATGGACCACTCTTGCAAATGTTGAACCAGCATTCTTTAGCCCGAAAGGCATCCAGATAAAGCAAAGATGTGCCACATGGGTGATGAATGCGGTTTTCTCTCATCCTCTTCTCCATGAAGATCCGATGATATCATGAATATGCATCAAGAAATTAAAGCAAATCACATCCAGCCGTGGAGTCAACAATCTGGTCGAGCGCGCCGCAAGGAAATGGGTCTTGGGACAAGCTTTATTAACATCTCGTAGTCGGCAAAGTCTCCATTTCCCATTTGGCTTTCGTATAACTACGGATTGGCCAACCACGGGATGGAGCACCGACAAGGCCTCGCCGCTTCCAACTTGATCTCTTCATGAATTCTGGGCCGACGCTGCTTTCTCACTTTTGCTTGACGGCCAACGAGGACGATAGCTAGGTGATGCTCAATTACTTCTCTGAACATCGGGATGTCGACGTTGCCATGCAAACACGCCGACATTCGCCAGAAAGCAACGAAAAGGCTTTCCTATTTAGGGTCGAGAGGCACATGGAAGGTACACCACCAGCGCGCCCTCCTTGGCGGGCACCTTCTGGTCTTTTGCGGAGCTGCCATCATCTTCTTGCACTTGCCGCGGAGCTCGATGGTGCGGCTCGACAAGAGCGCAGCACCAAGAGGCGCGCCCGAGTGGGCATCGAGCTTCTTGCCGGACAAAGTGGTCTTCTTCCTCCCGGAGCTTCAGCGGCGATTTGTTATCGTTGCAAATTGCCGCCCCAAGATCTTGTACAGATAAGAGCATCCTCTTGTCGCCATGGACAGAAATGACACTTATCGGGCCGCATCTTGAGTAAGTTGTATGCATAATGAGAGGCTTCCATGAACTTGGCGAAAGGAATAGACCGGGGCCATAGATTTCACTAGTGGCTTCTCTCAAGAGCATAAGTATTCTATGGTGGGTGAACAATTATTGTTGAGCAATTCACAGAATTGAGCATAGTTATGAGAATATCTAGGTATGATCATGTATATAGGCATCACGTCCGAGACAAGTAGACCGACTCCTGCCTGCATCTAGTACTATTACTCCACTCATCGACCGCTATCCAGCATGCATCTAGAGTATTAAGTTAATGAAAACAGAGTAACGCCTTAAGCAAGATGACATGATGTAGAGGAATAAATTCATGCAATATTATAAATACCCCATCTTGTTATCCTCGATGGCAACAATACAATACGTGCCTTGCTGCCCTTACTGTCACTGGGAAAGGACACCGCAAGATCGACCCCAAAGCTAAGCACTTCTCCCATTGCAAGAACTAGCAATCTAGTTGGCGAAACCAAACGGATAATTCGAAGAGACTTGCAAAGATAACCAATCATACATAAAAGAATTCAGAGAAGATTCAAATATTGCTCATAGATAATCTTGATCATAAACCCACAATTCATCGGTCTCAACAAACACACTGCAAAAAGAAGATTACATCGAATAGATCTCCATGAGAGAGGGGGAGAACATTGTATTGAGATCCAAAAAGATAGAAGAAGCCATCTAGCTACTAACTATGGACCCAAAGCTCTGAAGTAAACTACTCACACTTCATCGGAGAGGCTATGATGATGATGTAGAAGCCTCCGTGGTGGATTCCCCTTCCGGCCGAGCTCCAGAACAGGCCCCAAGATGGGATCTCGTGGATACAGAAAGTTGCGGCGGTGGAATTAGGTTTTGGCCCGCCTCTGATCTGTTGGGTTACGTAGGTATATATAGGAGGAAGGAGTACGTCGGTGGAGCTTCGGGGGGCCCATGAGGCAGGGGCACGCCCTAGGAGGGGCGCCCTCCACCCTCGTGGTCGCCTCCCTCCTTTCTTGACCGAGGGTCCAAGTCTCCGGATCTTATCTGATGAGAAAATCACGTTATCAAGATTTCATTCCGCTTTGGACTCCGTTTGATATTCCGCTTCTTGAAACACTGAAATAGGCAAAAACAGCAATTCAGGCTGGGCCTCCGGTTAATAGGTTAGTCCCAAAAGTAATATAAAAGTGGAAAATAAAGCCCAATATAGTCCAAAACAATAGATAATATAGCATGGATCAATCAAAATTATAGATACGTTGGAGACGATCGCATCCCCAAGCTTAATTCCTGCTCGTCCTAGTAGGTAAATGATAAAAGAGAATTTTGATGCGAGTGCTACTTGGCATAATTTCAAAGTAATTCTTCTTAATAGTGGTATGAATATTCAGATCCGAAAGATTCAAGACAAAAGTTCATATTGACATAAAAATAATAATACTTCAAGCATACTAACAAAGCAATCATGTCTTCTCAAAATAACATGGCCAAAGAAAGTTATCCCTACAAAATCGTATAGTCTGGCTATGCTCTATCTTCACCACACAACGTATTTAAATCATGCACAACCCCGATGACAAGCCAAGCAATTGTTTCATACTTTTGACATTCTCAAAACTTTTTCAATCTTCACACAATACATGAGCGTGAGCCATGGATATAGCATTATATGTGGAATAGAATGGTGGTTGTGGGGAAGACAAAAAGAGGGAAGATAGTCTCACATCGACTAGGCGTATCAACGGGCTATGGAGATGCCCATCAATACATAACAATGTGAGTGAGTAGGGATTGCCATGCAACGGATGCACTAGAGCTATAAGCATATGAAAGATCAACAAATAAAAATAAGTGGGTGTGCATCCAACTCGCTTGCTCATGAAGACCTAGGGCAATTTGAGGAAGCCCATCATTGGAATATACAAGCTAAGTTCTATAATGAAAATTCCCACCAGTATATGAAAGTGACAAAATGAGAGACTCTCTATTATGAAGATCATGGTGCTACTTTGAAGCACAAGTGTGGTAAAAGGATAGTAAAATTGTCCCTTCTCTCTTTTCTCTCATTTTTTATTTGGGCCTTTTCTCTTTTTTTATGGCCTCTTTTTTTCGTCCGAGTCTCATCCAGACTTATGGGGGAATCATAGTATCCATCATCCATTCCTCACTTGGGACAATGCTCTAAAAATGATGATCATCACACTTTTATTTTTCTTACAACTCAATGATTACAACTCGATACTTAGAACAAAATATGACTCTATATATGAATGCCTCCGGCGGTGTACCAGGATATGCAATGATTCATAAGTGACATGTATGAAAGAATTATGAACGATGGCTTTGCCACAAATACGATGTCAACTAAATGATCATGCTAAGCAATATGACAATGATGGAGCGTGTCATAATAAACGGAACGGTGGAAAGTTGCATGGCAATATATCTCGGAATGGCTATGGAAATGCCATGATAGGTAGGTATGGTGGCTGTTTTGAGGAAGGTTTATGGTGGGTGTATGATACCGGCGAAAGGTGCGCAGTATTAGAGAGGCTAGCAATGGTGGAAGGGTGAGAAAAATGCGTATAATCCATGGACTCAACTTTAGTCATAAAGAACTCATATACTTATTGCAAAAATCTACAAGTTATCAAAGCAAAGTATTACACGCATGCTCCTAGGTGGATAGATTGGTAGGAAAAGACCATCGCTCGTCCCCGACCGCCACTCATAAGGAAGACAATCAATAAATAAATCATGCTCCGAGTTCATCACATAACGGTTCACCATACGTGCATGTGATACGTCTCTGTCGTATCTACTTTTCCAAAAACTTTTGCCCTTGTTTTGGACTCTAACTTGTATGATTTGAATGGAACTAACCCGATCGACGTGGTTTTCAAAGATGATTGCCTTGATGTTGTTTTATGTGCGAGAAAACAAAAGTTCTCGAATGACCTCAAACTCCACGGGATGTCTTATAAAAATAAAAAAATCCTCGCCAAAGATGAAGACCAGGGGGCCCACACCCTGTCCACGAGGGTGGGAGGCGACCCCCCCCCCTCTAGGGCGCGCCTCACCTCGTGGGCCCCTCGACACCTTCTCGCGCCAACTCCAACTCTATATATTGGCTTTCGGGAAAAAATCAGAGAGAAGAAATCATCGTGTTTTACGATACGGAGCCGCCACCAAGCCCTAAAACCTCTCGGGAGGGCCGATCTGGAGTCCGTTCAGGGCTCCGGAGAGGGGGATTCGTCACCGTCGTCATCATCAACCATCCTCCGTCACCAATTCCATGATGCTCACCGCCGTGCGTGAGTAAGTCCATCATAGGCTTGCTGGACGGTGATGGGTTGGATGAGATTTATCTTGTAATCGAGTTAGTTTTGTTAGGTTTTGATCACTCAGTATCCACTATGTTCGAGATTGATGTTGCTATGACTTTGCTATGCTTAATGCTTGTCACTAGGGACCGAGTGCCATGATTTCAGATCTGAACCTATTATGTTTTCATGAATATATGTGAGTTCTTTATCCTATCTCGCAAGTCTATAGTCACCTATTATGTGTTATGATCCGACAACCCCGAAGTAACAATAATCGGGATACTTCTCGGTGATGACCATAGTTTGAGGAGTTCATGTATTCACTGTGTGCTAATGCTTTGTTCGGGTTCTCTATTAAAAGGAGGCCTTAATATCCCTTAGTTTCCAATAGGACCCCGCTGCCACGGGAGGGTAGGACAAAAGATGTCATGCAAGTTCTTTTCCATAAGCACGTATGACTATATTCGGAATACATGCCTACATTACATTGATGAATTGGAGCTAGTTTTGTGTCTTCCTATGTTATGACTATTACATGACGAACCGCATCCGGCATAATTATCCATCATCGATCCGGTGCCTCTGAGCTTTCCATATACTAGTTCTCGCTTATTTACTTTTCCGTTACTCTGTTACAATCACTACAAAATACCAAAAACATTACTTTTACTGTCTTTACTTTTGTTACCGTTACCACCACTATCATATTACTTTGCTACTAAACACTTTGCTGCATATACTAAGTTTCCAGGTGTAGTTGAATTGACAACTCAGCTGCTAATAATTGAGAATATTCTTTGGCTCCCTTGTGTCGAATCAATAAATTTGGGTTGAATACTCTACCCTCGAAAGCTGTTGCGATCCCCTATACTTGTGGGTTATCAAGACAAATTTTTGGCGCCGTTGCCGGGGAGCATAGCTTTATTCTTTGAGTCACTTGGGATTTATATCTGCTGGACACTATGAAGAACTTGAAAGACGCTAAGACAAAAATTTATCCCTCAACTACGAGGGGAGGTAAGGAACTGCCATCTAGCCCTGCACTTGATTCACCTTCTGTTAGGAGTAAGCTAGCGACACCTAAACCTGCTTCTGCTATTCGTTCCGATATGTCGCATGTTATTGATGATGCCACTTCTGCTATGCATGATACTTATGATGAAACTACTTCTATGCTTGATACTACTGTGCCCCTTGGTGAATTTCTAGATGAACAAATTGCTAGGGCTGGAGAGAAAGAAATGATTGAATCTGAATACAGTGATGAAAGTGATGATGAAAATATGCCTGCTATTCCTGAGGGTTATGTTTTTGATATGGAATCTTCTGCAGCTATTTTTCTTTGCAAAGATAGATATGAGCTCAAGAGGTTATTAGTTAAATGGAACAAAGAATCTCTTAGAGATAGAATGAAACCTGACCCTGCTTTTGCTACTTCACCTATCTGTGTTCATGATAAGGATTATGAATATTATGTTGATCCAGATATAATTACTTTGGTCGAATCTGATCCTTTTTGTGGCTATGAATCTGAAACTGTTGTGGCACATCTTACTAAGTTAAATGATATAGCCGCCCTGTTTACTAATGATGAGAGATCGCGCTACTTTTATATACTCAAAATATTTCCGTTCTCATTAAAGGGTGATGCTAAGATATGGTTTAATTCTCTTGATCCTGGTTGTGTGCGTAGTCCCTGTGATATGATTTATTACTTCTCTGCTAAATATTTCCTGCTCATAAGAAACAAGCTGCTTTGAGGGAAATATACAACTTCGTGCAAATTAAAGAAGAGAGTATCCCACAAGCTTGGGGAGGCTTCTCAAGTTACTTAATGCTTTGCTGATCATCCTCTTAAGAAACCTGAAATACTTGATATCTTTTATAATGGACTAACTGATGCTTCCAGAGATTACCTCGATAGTTGTGCTGGTTCTCTTTCAAGGAAAGAACACGGATGAAGCTGAAATTCTATTGAATAATATGTTGACAAATGAAAATAATTGGGCACCTCTGAGCTAGCTTCTACTCCAATTCTGAGCCTATCCTAAAACAACTCCGAAGAAGAGAGGTGTTCTATCTCTCATCTGAAGATATGCAAGAGGCAAAGAAATCTATGAAAGAAAAAGGTATTAAAGCTGAAGATATTAAAATTTATCTCCTATTGAAGAAGTACATGGTCTTAATCTACCGCTTTGTCGAAGAAACTTATGATATTGATCCATTACTTATTGAAGGACCTCCTGATCCCGATAACCCGACACGGGTAGTAAAGGTAAATTCTCTCTACAGATATAATAACGCTGAAGTCCCTCCTACTAAAATTGCTAGTCGATTGCTTGGACGAGTTTGATAACTTTATGTTTAAGCAAGATGACTTTAATGCTTATTTTGGTAGACAATTAAAACAAGATGCTTATATGATTAAACGCTTGGGTGATTATATGGCTAATATTAGAGGTGAACTTAAACTTGTTAGCAAACATGCTTCTATGGTTACCACTCAAGTAGAACAAGTACTTAAACCTCAGAAAGAAGTGCTTGATGAAATGAATAGTAAGAAAAATGATTATGCTATTAGAATGGCTACTAGAACTGGTAGAATGACTCAGGAACCTTTCTATCCTGAAGGCCACCCTAAGAGAATCGAGCAAGATTCTCAGAGAAATAATATTGATGTACCTAGTTCTTCTAAAAGGAAGAAAAGGAAAAATGATAGGACTTTGCAAACTTCTAGTGAACCTATTGTTGAACCACCTGAGAATCGAAATGTTATCTCTATGTCTGATGCTGAAACACAATATGGTAATAAACATGAACCTAGTGAAAATGTTAATGATGATGTTCATGATGATGCTCAACCTAGTAATGATAATGAAGTAGAAGTTGAACCTGCTGTTGATCTTGATAACCCACAATCAAAGAATCAACGTTATGATAAAAGAGACTTCGTTGCTAGGAAACATCGTAAAGAAAGGGAACCATGGGTTCAGAAACCCATGCCTTTTCCTCCGAAACCACCCAAGAAAAAGGATGATGAGGATTTTGAGCGCTTTGCTGAAATGATTAGACCCATCTTTTTGCGTATGCGATTGACTGATATGCTCAAAATGAACCC
This sequence comes from Aegilops longissima, assembly GCA_021605205.1. Lineage (NCBI taxonomy): Eukaryota > Viridiplantae > Streptophyta > Magnoliopsida > Poales > Poaceae > Aegilops > Aegilops longissima. The sequence continues at coordinate 660,190,129 of CM038680.1, read as the reverse complement.
TTATGCCTAATATATGAAAGATATTGTTACCAATAAGAGAAAGATACCGGAAGCTGAAATTTCCACCATGCTTGCTAATTATACTTTTAAGGGTGGAATACCAAAGAAACTTGGAGATCCAGGAGTACCTACTATACCATGCTCCATTAAGAGAAATTATGTTAAAAATGCTTTATGTGATCTTGGAGCCGGTGTTAGTGTTATGCGTCTCTCTTTGTATCGTAGACTTGACTTGAATAAGTTGACACCTACTGAAATATCTTTGCAAATGGCTGATAAATCAACTGCTATACCTGTCGGTATTTGTGAGGATGTGCCTGTTGTGGTTGCAAACGTTAGAATTTTACCGGACTTTGTTATTCTTGATATTCCCGAGGATGATAGTATGTCTATTATTCTTGGAAGACCTTTCCTTAACACTGCAGGGGCTGTTATTGATTGCAACAAAGGCAATGTCACTTTTCATGTTAATGGTAATGAGCCTACGGTACATTTTCCGAGGAAACAACCTCAAGTTCATAGTATCAACTTGTCGGGGAAGCTGATCGTGACCCACGAACACCTATGGGACCGGCGGACCAAGTCCCTTTTGGTTCGGTGGGGGGCGGAGATTGCACGAAGAGCAGATCGAGGCGATGCACACGAGCAGTTTTACCCAGCTTCAGAGCTCTCCGGAGAGATAATACTCCTACTGTTGCTTGTCTGATTGTATTGTGTTCTTACTAGGGAGCAATGAGAGCTACAAAACCTAGCTTGAGTGTGTGTAGTCTCGAATGAGTCGAACCAGCCGAACCCCCTCTACGTTGCGCATGAGCCTCCTTTTATAGGCTCAAGGGGTCACCACAGGTGGCAACGTAAGCCAGTGCAAAAATGGGAAAAATGAGTTGCGGTTGGTACAGCTACTTGTACACTGTCTTGTACCTAACTCTGACGGCAAGGGACAAAGGCAATAAATGCCCGTCCATGTCGCCTAAACAGTGCAGAAAGGGACCGTCGGCGCCACGCTTGCCACGATGGCACCCCTCTGGCGCCGCTTCACTGATCTCCGCTGGCTGCACAGCCTCTTGACACGCTGCCTGGAATGGCCCCATGGCGACACGTTGGTGGATGAGCTGGAGGAGGAGATGAAGAGAGTTGCTCGCCGCGGCAAGCACCTTGCCGTGGCTGAATCCTTGTCGCGCCGGAAGCTTGTCGCTCACCAAGCCTTCCCGTAAGCTCCTCTTGCCGGGTCTTGTCTTCTGCGTGCCTTGAGTGGCCTTCCGGCAAGCTCCTCTTGCCGGGTCTTGTCTTCTTGGCTTAAATACTTTGTTCTTGAATGGCTCCAAAGGAACGCGGAGGACCTTGGCGGTCACTAGGCAGCCCTGCCGCTGGGTGCTGCAACTGCCGTGCGAGTTCGGGATACTAGGGTACCCTACTCTAGTACACCGACAGAGCCCCGGCCTGGGCCACACGGTGCCGAGCGCTGTTGGGCCAGGCCCAAAACAGTCTGCGGCACGCAGCGGCGAGATCACGACGTTACTCGCCCCGGACCCACCACGTCCCCCACGAACAGCACGCGCCGAACATGGCGTCGTGGGAGAGATCATGGGGGCTTTCTTTAATTGGAAAAGCGGGACGTCCGCCCCCTCTCCCTCCTTATAAGCAGGGGAAACAGGGGCAGGTCGCCCACCTCGCCATTGCTGTCACATCTCAAAAACCACCGTCGCTCCCTCCCTCCTTGTCGAGTCTGAAGAGAGCGACGCTCCGCCCCCCATCGCCACCAACGCCATCAACGCCGTCGGCCTCCTCCACCACCTCCACCATGGCTCTGAAAGCCGACAAGGGGAAGGGCGTGAAGTCGGCCGAGGCGCAGCGCTCAGGGCGCTGCGAAGGAGCGGGCCACCTTGACCCCAGCTCGGCGCAAAGGAGCTGAGGAAGGGGTACTACCTCTTCTAGTCGACGGAGACGCAGGCGCATCCAGCGCCACGAGGTAATCTCTGCCGCCACATCAGAGTTGGTTTCTGTCCGTACCCCTTCTTTGCGCTCTTCTTCTCTGCGGGCTCTGCCCGCCTTCTCTGAAGTTCTTTTGCGATATCATGAACACCTCACGGCCGCCTCCTTGATTTCACCCCAATGCTGTCGACCATGGCGGTTTCGCACACCTTTGCGAAAACTTTGTCGGAGTCCACCCAAGCGTAGCCCTCTTCCGCCACTTCTTCATGCCCAGCGTTGAGAGAGGAGAGCCACTTGCGGAGGGATTGCTTGGATCTCCGGGATCGGCAAGAAAGAAGCATATCTGGAAGGAGAGCTCCACAGCAAGTGGGAGGAGTGGAGAGCCGATTGGTGTTGGATCATCGAGAAAAACCGCAGCCCTTCACGCCCAGCGCCAAACTCCCATAGTGCGGCAACAATTGAGCAACTTGGTGCGGAGGATGCTAGGTTGAAGATTGCTGTGACCGGATCTTGCGCCTCGGGCATGTCGGACTCCATCAGGCGCCGTTAAGCAGATTTCCTTCGCCGCCGCATCGCTCCCTTGCAGGAGAGGAGGAGGCCTGCTTGGGAGTTCCAAAATGCGGCGGACATCATGAGGCTGCGCCCGGGCCTCAACTGGAATTTCACCGTCTTGGAGCTGGATGCGATCTTCTTTGAGCTGTTCAAGCACGACCAGATCACCCAGTGGTTCATGTTGCCAAGGGGGGTCGTTCCTTTGTGCAACAACTCTTCGCTCGACCGCATCCATGCAATGATGCCGTTGTGTGATTCCCATGGGATCGTTCCAACTTGGCAAGAGCCCGCCGATGACGTCGTGCAGCAGTTCTTCGACAGCCTGGAAGAAGTGCCAATCCGCCCGACGAAAGCGTAAGTGGCTCACACGCGACACCATCGGCCTTGAGCTGCATCGCGCCGCCACCCGAGCTGGAGGAGGCAGCGAAGCTGCTGCTGGTGAATCGGGTTCACCGTGGAGGAGGCGGAGGTAGCGGAGGCGGCAAGCCTTGCCGATCGAGAGGAGCTTGCGGCGCGGAGGAGCAGGCCGAGCTGGTGAGCCGAGCGAGCCTGCCAGGGCGCCCCCCCACCTTCGTGTAGCTTGCGCGGAGGAGCCCACAGCTCAACAAGAAGGCGTCTCCGCAAGACCGGGAAGTGGCGGGCGGCAGGGGGCTACCAAGCAGTCGTCGCGCCCGCGCGCTGGCTCCACCCAGCAGCAAGCACTGTTGCAGCGGGAGTGCCTCACGTCCCCACAACAACGGGAGCGGGGCCTCCGGGACCACGGCCCCTGCACCCGCCAAGCGTCCGAGGGAGCCTACTCTTCCAGCTCGTCGCACCGGAGGCGGACCGGAATTTGACTTCTCCGTGCTCAGCTCCGAGGAATAAGAAGAGTAAGATCTTGTCGCTGTTACTTGTAATTCTTCAATTTGCTGCTTTGTCTTGTATCTGATTTGCTTCATTCTGAACTCTTTCCTTTTTCAGGACGCTGACTCGAGAGCGTCGAAGAGAGCCAAGACCCGGTGGTTGTCATCGAAGACGATCCCCGTGGCGGCAGGCGCGTCTCGAGACCCCTTGCCGTGCCAGCAACCCTTCTCGAGCAGCCCCAAAGCAGCCCCCAGCGTAAGTATTTGGTTTATTTCTTACGGTTAGGTGTGCATGGGTGCTCCTTCTTCACCGATATCGACTTGTTGATTTGTGTAGGAGCAGAGCAGCCTCATCGGAGGGCCCGGAGTCGCTCCCAAATTCCGTCTGCTTCAACTCGCCGCCAAGGAGAATTCTCCGGCAAGGGAGCGCTCTCCGGCAAGGAGGCTACTCCGATAAGGGAAGTTTCTCCGACAAGGGGCAGCGCCGGCGATCCTCCGGTGGTGGAGACTGTGGCCACAGATCCCATCGCAGGTAACCCTTTTGCGTGTCAATTCCCCTTGGGTTCTTTTTTCTTCTGTTCTTCTTTTCGAACATTTGCTTGACTGTTCTTTCTTTTTCTGATCGTCAGATCCATCTGCCGCAGATCCGATGGAGACTGAGGTCGTCGGTGAGGAGGTCGCGCACGGCAATACTGACGACACCGCCACCATGGAGGAAGGGGCCGGCGCCGATGGGTCCGCCGGCGAGGAGGCCGCCAAGGCTGCCGCCGCAAAGGCTGGTGAGGAGTCTGGCGATCGTACTGACGACCCTGAGGCCGCAGGAGCGCCAGGCGCTACACCGACCGCCGATCCCTCCGCCACCGATGCAGCATCAGGCTCCGAAGAGCCCCAGCCCGGCGCCTATCTGAAGGCCGGCGACGGCGTCTTCATCAAGCTCCCATGGGCGTCCGAGCTCCAAGGCGCCGGTCGAGGGGGAGACCTTGACGAAGAGCTGCTCGCCTCCATGGGCTGTCGCTGGTTGACGCGCCAAGCAGCAGCGATGGCGAAGTTCGAGGAGGAGCAGCTCTCGAAGAAGCTGCTGTCGCTCTACCGCGCCTCGACAAGCTAAGCTAGAGTCCCGGAAGCACTTGTCGCGAGGGCGGAGCAGACATGGAGAAGCGCCTTGAAGAGCTCCGGCGCCAATCAAGAAGCTCTCCGGAATGTAGCGTAGCTGGAGCAACTCTCCGAAGAGCGCACAGCCTTCATCCTTGAGAAGGCTGAGGTCGAGGAGCAGCAAAGGCTTGCCGGCGAGAAGCTATCTGCGCAAGAAGGTGAGCTGGCGCAGCGGAAGATCAACCTTGACAGCTATGAGGAAGAGCTTGCCGCGCGCGAGCAATCACTTGGCGGAGCTCTCAAGGAAGCAAAAGACGCTGCCGCAGCTGCCGAGGCCGCCAAGAAGGAGTTGGAGACGAAGGTGACGCAATTGGAGGCCAACCTTCAGAAGAGCGGCGAGGAGCTCGCTGTGCTGAAGCACGAGCGCGAGAAGGACGCCTACACTCTTGGCGAGTTGCAGGGCCGTCTCGCTGAGAGGATCAAAGAGCTCGAGACGCCAAGGACTCCAAGGCAGATCTTGAGCTGAAGCTGACCACCTTGATGGAGACGCTGGACGGCGCCAAGGAGCGGGAAGCGGGTCTGTTGGAGAAGATCAAGGCCAACGAGGAGCTGCTGGCGAATGCCACGACTGCCCATAACACCCTCAAAGAGAATGTGATGCACTGGACGGAGGGTCTTGTAAATACAGCCGCCGCCATCGACAAGGAGCTGATGGAGCTGGGGATGGTGGATCTCGGGTACTCCACCGACGAGCATCTCCAACCCAGTGCCAGGCTCAGCCTGTTCTTCAAGGGCGTGGTGGCGGCTCTCCAGTGGCTCCGGGAAGAGATCCCAAAGCAGCTGGCCGATGAGTCACGCCAAATCTGTGCAGGGGCTCTTCAGAAGGTGTTGATGAAGGTGGCCTTCCGCAATCCAGCGTTAACCGTAACGTCCTCAAGTCCTTGCCGCCGACTGCTGACGTTGAAGCGCTCAAGGCCCTTGTCGCACCCATTGTGGACAGGGTGAGCGGGGTCAAGAGGGTCGATGGCGACAGCGTAGACTAGGCCGCCCGTTTTATCTTTCCCTTGTCGCTGCTGATCATGTCTAGGAGAACAATTTATTAGATCTGCGACAAGTTATTTTGTAATATACTCTATCTTAGGCAATGATTGCAATGTTATTTCCTTTACTTGATTCCTTCCTTTGTATGTTTGTGCCCTACGCTTTTGGGGAATTTGTCGGCGCGGGCACCTTTGCCACGAGCGCTGAGTGCGGGACGTCAGTAGCTTGCTGGCGGCGCCGCTTCCGACAAGCAACCTTATCGCAACTAGTTGCAGCTCACTTAAGTTGTTGAGCGGACTCGAAACAAAGTAAGGGCGCAAACTAGCTACAAGTTGGTTCCTCCGCGCACAGGTTTTCCATACAAAGTACTATCGTTCAAGGAAGATAACTTAAGAATTTAAAAAACTGATTGCTCAAACTTTAGCAACTTAGCTTTTCTGTCGTTTGCTTCCCGGTAAGGCGAAACTTCCTTGAGCGACGCTTGGCGGTCCACACCATTATCTTCTCCTTTCCCCCCGGTTAACTTGTGGGCGAAGGAACCTTCCTTTCTTTTGAGAAGAAAGAAGAGAAAATAAAGTTATGGAGCCTTGTGGCTCGTTACTGCTTACCGGGTGTGGATGCTGCACAAAATGTCAGATAATACATGCAAAATGATGATGAAAGCATGAAGTTGACAATTTGTGCGCAACACATAAGCTTTACTGATGCACGGGGTCTGCGCCCGGCTTTGTACAAAGGATTACATGCAACATCGGCAAGACTTGTACAAAAGGTGGTTGCCGGAACAGGTTCCGGCAACCGCGCCCTATGGGTAAAACTTACGAAGATACTCAATGTTCCAGAAGTTGCTCACCGGAATGCCATCTTCGGTCTCAAGGCGGACAGCGCCGGGCCTAGTGACTTCGTTTCACCCGATAAGGGCCTTCCCACTTGGCGTCAACTTGTTGGAATTCTTGGCGGATGAACGCGCCAAGAACAAGGTCGCCTTCCTCAAAACTTCTGGCACTAACTTTGCGGCTATGGTAGCGGCGCAAAGCTGCTGGTAACGAGCAGCTCGTACAGCGGCCTGAAGACGATCCTCCTCAAGGAGCAGCGCGTCATCTTGTCGCAGCTGCTCTTGCTCAAGCTCATCATAAGCGAGTACTCGAGGTGACCCGTTATCGGAGTTCCGTGGGGAGAACTGCCTCTGCTCCATAGACTAGAGCGAAAGGTGTCTGGCCAGTGGCTCGATTTGGTGTCGTCCTGATCGACCAAAGAACCACCGGCAGCTCCTCAATCCAGTTTCTTCCACACTTGTGCAGCCTGTCGAAAGTTCTGGTCTTGAGCCCTCGCAGCACTTCAGCATTTGCCCTCTCCGCTTGACCATTGCTTCTCGGATGAGCAACAGAAGCGAAGCAGACCTTGGCGCCAAGATCTTGGACGTAATGCTTGAAGGTGCGGCTCGTGAACTGTGTGCCGTTGTCGGTGATGATCTGGTTAGGAATCCCAAAACGGCAAACAATTGACCTGAAGAACTTGATCACGATCGTGCTGTCACCTTCCTCACTGCTTCCACTTCCGGCCACTTTGTGAACTTGTCGATTGCAACGTACAAGTACTCAAAGCCCCCGACAGCTCGGGGAAAGGGGCCGAGGATGTCGAGCCCCCAAACCAAAAATGGCCAGGATAAAGGGATCGTCTGGAGAGCTTGAGCTGGCTGGTGTATCTGCTTGGAATGGGCCTTGCGCTTCACACTTGGTTACTTGTGCGATTGCATCACGGAGGGCTGTCGGCCAGAAGAAACCTTCCCGGAAAGCATTGCCGGCAAGTGCTCTTGCACCAATGTGGTGACCACATATGCCTCCGTGTATCTCTGCCAACAGCTTTTGTCCATCTTCCTGGTGACTACACTTCAATTTCACTCCGTTGAGTCTTCTTCTGTACAGCATGCTGTCGACAAACTGGTACATACTTGACTGCCGGGCTACTCTCTCCGCTTCTTCTTGCTCTTCGGGAAGTTCTCCTGTCTGAAGAAAATGGACGATCTGCTGCGCCCATGCCAGAGCTTGCGGCTCGACAACAAGGACTAAAGGCACATATGCCGCTGCGGGAACATCCGCTTCTACGGCAAGAACATGTGGTTCGGCCGGAGCTTGATGTTCCCCGGCAAGCTTGCCGGAGCGAAGCTTGTCGGGAGCGTCTGCTTCAACGAAACAAACCCTGGGGTTTGTCGGAGCAAACTGCTCCTCAGCACTTTTGGTGTTGAACTTGGGGACTTTCGCGGCGGCGGCTTCGGGAAGCTCGGCCGGGAAGTAGTCACCAGAAATCATATTCCTCTTCTTGTTCTGTCCAGTTGATGGCGTTATAGTCGGTTGAGTCAGCTTGAGCACAAAAATCCCTGGTTCCACAGGTAACTTGAGTGTGGCGCACTTTGACAGGCCATCAGCAATATCGTTCTGAGCTCTTGGAACATGTTCCATTTGTAGGCCATCAAAGTGCTCTTCTAGCTTTCTCACTTCATCAACGTAGGCTTCCATCAACGGACTCTGATAATCTTTGTTTACTTGGCGGACGACAAGCTGCGAGTCACCCCTGACAATGAGCTTCTTGATCCCAAGGTCTACTGCTATTCTGAGACCGGCAAGCAAACCTTCATACTCTGCAGTATTATTTGTTGCTTGCTCCTTGGGAAAGTGCATTTGGACTATGTACTTGAGGTGCTCTCCGGTGGGTGCGACAAAGCGATGCCAAGACCGGCGCCTTGCAGCGAAAAAGCACCGTCAAAGTACATCAGCCACTCTTTACTTGCCTCCTTGACGGGGATGCTCGTCTCTAGAATTTCTTCATCTTGCGTCGGCGTCCATTCTGCTATGAACTCTGCCAGTGCCCTGCTTTGGATAGTTGAAGTGCTTTCAAACTTGAGGCCAAAGCTTGACAGTTCCAGTGCCCACTCGACAATCCTGCCTGTTGCTTCTGGATTTTGCAGTATTCTCTTCAGCGGAAAGCGAGTGACAACTATGATCTCATGTGCTTGGAAGTAATGGCGCAGCTTTCTCGAGGCCATGAGGAGGCGAAAAGCAATTTCTGCACACCGAGTACCTTGACCTAGCCCCTACGAAGGGAACTGACAAAGTAGACTGGGCGCTGCACCATCCTTTTCTGCATCTTCTCGCAATCCTGCGCAGATCCGTTCTTGTCGGGACCAGAGCTTGACGATGAAGCCCCCTACTTGTCGCTGGATGCATCTGCCTCGGTTGCCGGCTCATCGTCTGCCTCCCTTTCCGCTACTAACGCAGCACTAACCACTTGATTGGTTGCCGCTATGCATAGCAGCAACTTCTCTTGTGGCTTAGGTGCGACAAGTATTGGAGTGGAGGACAGGTACCTCTTTAAGTCCTGCAGCGCAGCCTCCGCTTCAGGAGTCCATTTCATTGGACCTGCCTTTTTCAAAATTTTGAAAAATGGCAGGGCGCGCTCAGCAGACCTAGAGATAAACCTGTTGAGAGCAGCCACGCAACTGGCAAGTCTTCGTACATCCTTGACGCGCTTTGGTGCTTCAATCTGCTCAATGGCCTTGATCTTGTCGGGATTGGCTTCAATTCCCGAGAGACGAAGAACCCGAGAAGCTTGCCGGAAGGGACTCCGAACACGCACTTCTCGGGGTTGAGCTTGAGGTTGATCTTGCGCAGATTTGCAAAGGTCTCATCTAAATCTTGAACCAGAGTTGCTTTGTCCTTGCTCTTGACCACTATGTCATCCATGTAAGCTTCTACATTTCTGTGCATTTGCGGCTCAAAAGCGTCATGGACCACTCTTGCAAATGTTGAACCAGCATTCTTTAGCCCGAAAGGCATCCGTATAAAGCAGTATGTGCCACATGGGGTGATGAATGCGGTTTTCTCCTCATCCTCTTCTGCCATGAAGATCTGATGATATCATGAATATGCATCAAGAAATTAAAGCAAATCACATCCAGCCGTGGAGTCAACAATCTGGTCGATGCGCGGCAAGGGAAATGGGTCTTTGGGACAAGCTTTATTAACATCTGTGAAGTCGACACAAAGTCTCCATTTCCCATTTGCCTTTCGTACAACTACCGGATTGGCCAACCACGTGGGATGGAGCACTCCTCTGACAAGGCCTGCTGCTTCCAACTTCTTGATCTCTTCTGCTATGAATTCTTGGCGCTCGACTGCCTGCTTTCTGACTTTTTGCTTGATGGGCCACGCATGAGGACAGACAGCTAGGTGATGCTCAATTACTTCTCTGGGAACACTGGGGATGTCAGACGGTTGCCATGCAAACACGTCGACATTCGCCCGCAGGAAAGCAACGAGCGCGCCTTCCTATTTAGGGTCGAGAGTGGCACTGATGGTGAAGGTACCACCAGTGCCGTCCTCCTTGGCGGGCACCTTCTTGGTCTTTGGCGGAGCTGCCATCATCTTCTTGCACTTGCCGGTGGAGCTCGATGGTGCGTCCTCGACAGTAGCGCAGCACTCCGAAGAGGTGCGCTTGCCGGAGTGGGCATCAGAGCTCTTGCCGGACAAAGTGGTCTTCTTCTTCCTCCCGGGAGCTTCAGCGGCAAGTGATTTGCTATCTGTTGCAGCTGCTGCCTCCCAGTAGATCTTGTCGGCGCAGATAAGAGCATCCTTCTTGTCGCCATGGACAGAAATGACACTTATCGGGCCGGGCATCTTGAGTAAGTTGTATGCATAATGAGAGGCTTCCATGAACTTGGCGAGTGCTGGACGTCCGAGTATTCCATTGTAAGGCAATGGAAAATCAGCGACGTCAAACGTGACCCTCTCAGTCCTGAAGTTTAGTTCGCTGCCAAATGTTACTGGCAGTGTGATCTTCCCTTTCGGCTTGCTCCTTCCTGGGTTAATTCCTTGGAATGTGCCAGTCTCTTCGAGCTCGCTGTCAGGGATCTGAAGCTTCTGGAGCACTGCGGATGAGATCAGGTTTAAGCCGGCCCCGCCGTCAACTAGCATCTTGGTGACCTTGAGGTTGCGGATAGTTGGTGAGACCAACATCGGCAAGCACCCGACCGCGGTTATGCGATCAGGGTGGTCCTCAATATCAAAGATGATAGGCGTGCTGGACCATTTCAAAGGCCTGCGTGACTCTACGGATGGTTCTGCTGCATTAACCTCCCTCATTCATTGCTTGATTTGGCGGTGTGAGGTATGCAGAGAAGCACCGCCGTCAACGCAGAGGACCTCCGTGGCTTTCTGAAACTCCTGCTCATCAGCTTCATCGTCTTCCATATCTTCATCGTCATCGTCGTCTTCATCCTTGTCGCGGCCGCGGGGAGGTCTGTCTCCTTGCCGCTGCTTGGCCTTGCCGCGGCGTCCTCCCCGGCCGGGTCGTTTCTTGCTAGCTGCCCCAGCACCTTCCTGGGCCTTCTCCTTGTCTCGCAGCTCGTACTCAGCCTTCTGCTGTTCTACAAGCTGCTCGACCTTCTTGCAGCTCTGGAGGTCGTGGCCCTTGGTGCGGTGAATCTTGCAGTACTGTTTGTTGGAGCTGTCCTACTTGTCGGCGGCCGCCACAGGCTTGCAGTCGGCGCCAGCGGCAACCTCCTTGCCGGAGCCACCAACTTTGGCTTTCTTGGCGGCGCCACCGTTGCCGGACTGCTCGACAACTAGTACCTCTTTGCTCTTCTTCCTTCAGTTGTTCCGCCGCCGACTCTTCTTTGCCGGGGCGGTCTCCTCACTATTAGACCCTGCTTCTGCATTCTCTCCTGGAAGTCTTCTTCCTTCCTCAGCACGTGCACACTTGTCGGCCAAGGCATACAGCTCACTTACGTCCTTGACTTTGCACATCGCCATCTCTTCCCTCATCCTGCGGTTTCGCACGTTTTGATGAAACGCGCTGATCACCGCGGCAGGGTGGACATCTGGGATGTTGTAGTGCACACGGCTGAATCTCTGGATAAACTTGCGCAGGGACTCTCCTTCCTTCTGGGCGAGCAGGTGAAGGTCACTCTCTTGGCCATGAGGCTTGTGGCCGCCTGTGAAGGCGCCGACAAACTGATGGCATAAATCTGCCCAAGAGGATATGGAGCTGTCCGGCAAGTGCATGAGCCAAGATCTAACATTGGGCTTGAGTACCAGCGGGAAGTAGTTGGTGAGGATCTTGTCGTCTCGTCCCCCCGCAGCTTGCACCGCGATGGTGTAGATGTTGAAGAACTCTGATGGATGCGTCCTGCCATCATACTTCTCTGGCACATCTGGCTTGAAATTTTTCTTGTCGGGCCACTGGACTTGCCGCAGCTCACGAGTGAACGCAGGGCAACCTACCGCGTACGGCAAGTCACCTGGTTCCCCTGGCGCGTGCACGTCAACAGAGGGCCCAGCGCGCTGGTCGGATTGACGCCACGCTTCTCTTCGGCGCTCGATGCGAGTTCGAGCGTCTTCTTGTTGCCGTTCTTGAAGAACCTGGCGCTGATCACGGCGATCTCGTGGATCCGATGAAGCGGTGGAGTCGCTATCGAGGTGGATCCGACGAGTCGGCGATCTTGGCCTTCGGGGTGGAGAGTGCACAGTGGTTGCACCCCCACAGGTCTCGTCGCCACCGGCTCTTGCCTTGTCGTCTTGTCGCGGCAGCGATGTGCTTGGTTGCCGCGGAACGTCGCCGTTGGCAAAGCCGATGAGACTTTGAATGGTGGCCCTCCATTCGTCGACCTTGTCTGCCGTCGGAGGGTAATCCAGGAGCAGTTGAGCTCGCGCCAAAGCTTCCGCTTGAGTGGTGGGCGGCAATGGCGAACGGTGCGAGGAACGGGATGTGCTCGGACTTCTAAATATGTTAGAAGGAGCAGTATCCCATCCAGGCGACCGTGCCCCGCTCGGACCAGCCTGTTGGCGTGCGAGCTGTTCTTGAGCGTCCCTGGATCCACCAGCTCGATCTTGGCCCAACGAACGCATGGCGCTGCGAGTACCATGACGTTGTCGATCTCGCGCCTCCTGAGATGGACGCGGTACGTGTACGGACGCCGAGGTTTGCGCCGCCTTGTCCTTGGACTTGGCAGCATCATGAGCTCCCTCGCCGGTGCCCGTTCTTCCGCCGGCGTCTTCCCCACCACTCGTTAACTCCGGTGGTGGTGGGTTTGACGTGGACGGCTCTGCTGCCGCCGAAGCCTTCTTCTTCGGTGGAATGTTGATGAAGATGATGAAGATGTTGCTCGTGTGAACGCCGGATCAGGTTCACATAGCCTCGACGCTCCCCTTACCTGGCGCGCCAAAGATGTCGGGGAAGCTAATCGTGACCCACGAACACCTATGGGACCGGCAGACCGAGTACCTTTTGGTTCGGTGGGGGGCGGAGATTGCACGAAGAGCAGATCGAGGCGATGCACACGAGCAGTTTTACCCAGCTTCGGAGCTCTCCGGAGAGATAATACTCCTACTGCTGCTTGTCTGATTGTATTGTGTTCTTACTAGGGAGCAATGAGAGCTACAAAACCTAGCTTGAGTGTGTGTAGTCTCGAATGAGTCGAACCAGCCGAACCCCCTCTACGTTGCGCATGGGCCTCCTTTTATAGGCTCAAGGGGTCACCACAGGTGGCAACGTAAGCAAGGGCAAAAATGGGAAAAATGAGTTGCGGTTGGTACAGCTACTTGTACAGTGTCTTATACCTAACTCTGACGGCAAGGGACAAAGGCAATAAATGCCCGTCCATGTCGCCTAAACAGTGCAGAAAGGGACCGTCAGGGGCGCCACCGCTTGCCACGATGGCACCCCTGTCAGCGCCGCTTACCGCTGCTCTCCGCTGGCTGCACAGCCTCTTGACACGCACACCTGGAATGGCCCCATGGCGACACGTTGGTGGATGAGCTGGAGCGGAGATGAAGAGAGGTTGCCTGCCGCGGCAAGCACCTTGCCGTGGCTGAATCCTTGTCGCGCCCGGAAGCTTGTCGCTCACCAAGCCTTCCCGGTAAGCTCCTCTTGCCGGGGTCTTGTCTTCTGCGTGCCTTGAGTGGCCTTCCCGGCAAGCTCCTCTTGCCGGGGTCTTGTCTTCTTGGCTTAAATACTTTGTTCTTGAATGGCTCCAAAGGAACCGCGGAGGACCTTGGCGGTCACTAGGCAGCCCCGCCATGGTGTTGAATCGCCTGCACGAGTTCAGGATACTTGGGTACCCCTACTCTAGTACACCGACACAACTCTATTGGAAAAATTTCATCGATTATATTTGGAGGTTTTGAATTTCCTCTCCCTACTGTCAAGAAGAAATATGATATACTTATTATTGGGGATGTCCATATCCCCGTTGAGGTAACATAGTGTTATTCGAAATTTCTCCGGTTCCATGTTAGTCGAAATGAGTTTGTTAACAAGACCTGATCAACCTTGTTAGTGGATTCCTTTTGATGAGCATGAGATGGATGAAACAAGAAGCACAACCTTCTGTACCCTCTTTATATTTTCTGTTATTTAGTTGAAATAAAGTAAAAAGAGTATTTTCTGTCTGTTTCCTGATTTATCTGTGCAATATAAAATTACCCCGAAAATAAAAGTCCTCAGAATGCCATGCTAATTTAATATGATTTTTTCGGGAATATTTGAGGATTTATAGTGCAAAAATCACCGCGGGGGGAGCAGCCACCTGGCCACGAGGGTGGAGGGCGCACCCTACCCCCTTGGGCGCGCCCCCTGCCTCGTGGGCCCACGGTGGCTGTCGGTGTCAAAACCGGCGGATCTCGGGTAGGGGGTCCCGAACTGTGCGTCTAGGCGGATGGTAACACGAGACGAGGGACACGATGTTTTTACCCAGGTTCGGGCCCTCTCGATGGAGGTAAAACCCTACTCCTGCTTGATTAATATTGATGATATGGGTAGTACAAGAGTAGATCTACCACGAGATTAGAGAGGCTAAACCCTAGAAGCTAGCCTATGGTATGATTGTTGTTCGTCCTACGGACTAAAACCCTCCGGTTTATATAGACACCGGATAGGGTTAGGGTTACACAGAGTCGGTTACAACGGTAGGAGATCTACATTTCCGTATCGCCAAGCTTGCCTTCCACGCCCAGGAAAGTCCCATCCGCACACGGGATGAAGTCTTCAATCTTGTATCTTCATAGTCCAGAGTCCGCCAACGGTGATAGTTCGCTATCCGACACCCCTAATGCAGACTCCTCAAGAGCCCTCGAACCAGGCTTCAATGACGCATTTAATCCGGCGCGCATATTGTCTTCGCATTGCAAGGCGGGTTCCTCCTCCGAATACTTCATAGAAGATTTTGAACACAAGGATTGTGTCCGGCTCTGCAAAACAAGTTCCACATACCACCATAAAGAGAATAACCTTTGCACAGATCTGCTGACGTATTCCGCGGCGTGACATCACACCACGGCCAGGCCTTTATACGAATCATTTTTACTGTTCCACCTCAGCGCGTTTAGCGAGGCGGTTTCCTTGGCACGTCTTATCAGAGAGGAGATCGTGCCCCCTTATTCCGGGATTCCCATCAATACAGAAGTGGGTAACCCAACCTACGCCTTCTTCCTCCTTTGCTCATCCATTTCCGCGCACTCGAGCTCCAGCGCCCAAGTCCGCACATCCCTCCTCAACCTTCTCCAGCCATGTCCGGAGCGGGAGGCAAGTGGATGGTCTCCTCCGTCACGGAGGGACAAGTCAAAAAGCTGCGGAAGGCCGGATACTTGTCCAGTGACATCGCGCACCGGCTCCCCGACGAGGGGCAGCTCATTCCCACCCCCATGCCCCATGAGAGGGTGGTGTTCCTCATCCACTTCCTCCGCGGACTAGGTTTTCTACTTCACCCATTTGTCCGGGGGCTCATGTTCTACTACGGCCTAGATTTCCACGATCTGGCCCTGAATTTCATCCTCAACATTTCGGCGTTCATCGTCGTGTGTGAGGCCTTTCTCTACATCCAGCCCCACTTCGGCTTATGGTTGAAGACCTTCAATGTCAAGCCGAAGGTAGTGGGCGGCCGCCAAGTGGAGTGCAGAGGTGCCATGGTTGGCAAGATGGCCAAAGTCCGATGGCTCGAGGGCTCCTTTATGGAGACCGTGAAGAGGTGGCAATCGGGGTGGTTCTACATCACCGAGCCGCGCGACCCTAAATGGGCAGCGGCCCCCGAATTCAGATCTGGTTTCCCTACGCGGCTCACCTCTTGGAAAGAGACGGGCCTAACGTGGGGTAATCCGGAAGAGCTGACCGGACTCCAAACCTGCATGCAAACCCTGGTGAACAAGAATCTCAGGCTTGTCAATGTAGTCCAGGTTATGCTCGTCCGCCGGATCCTCCCATGCCAACAACGGGCCTTCAAATTGTGGGAGTTCGACCCGGCACAGCACCAAACTCTGAAAAGGCTCTTCGACACTACGTACGAAGAAGCCTGGAAGGTGCTGTTCAAGGGCGCCGAGGCTCCCACATCCGCTACCGAAGATCGCGGATTCAGCTCGCAGCGCCAAGCTACCGAGGTAAGCTATTTTACCCTTTACGTGACTCTTGTTTTTCATAGTTTGACTCTATGTGGGATCTAAACTCCCTTACCTTTGACAGGACTGGCGTAACATGTCCGGGCAGGTTAACTGTCCGGCTCCCTTGCCAGAAGACCCAGCGGACGCCCGCTTGACGGGGCTGCTGGCTCCGGCACCTCACGTGGTGCCGGAGAAGAAGGCCAAGAAGGAGGCCACGGGGACTCGAAGGAGCGCCCGACGCCAGGTGTTGTGGGACTCATTGTCCGACAACTCTGACAGGGAATCCTCCCCTGAGGACGGGGAGGAGGAAAAAGCCTCTCCCAGTGGGGAGAGAAGAAAGGAAGGCCGCCTGACCGGGAGGCCGGAGGGTCCAAGAAAGGAAGGACCCTTCCTCCGGACTTCTCCACCAACGCCGACAACGACGAGGAGGGGTGGCCACCAAGGGCCAAGCCCCTGGCGAGATTGTAAGTGTCCGGACTCCAGAATACTTCATGACTTTTTATTCGTCGCATAGTGTCTTCTAACGCCGAATATAACCATGTAGGCCGCCCAAGGACGAGCTCACTGCTTCGTCGAGCGGCTCCCTGGATTCGTCGGATGTGAATAGCACTTCACTTCCGACCGCCTCCTCTCCTCGTGACGCAGACGACAACGCGGTGGAGTCCCAAAAGGGGCCCAGCCAGGAGGAGGTGGTCCTGGAGGCGCCACAAGGCGACCTCCCGGACTCCGGGCGCAAAGGGGGCGAGACCCCAGAGGGCTCTAAGTCCGGCCCTGTGCCGGACTCCGTACCGGAACCTTCAGTGGTTCCGAAGTCCGGCAAGCGGCCCCTTCATAAGAAGGGCAAGACTGCGACGCCGGTGACCTCCGTCCATCCAGAGGCACCGGATAGCTTGCTGGAGGTGCTTAACGGCGCCTCTATCGAGGAGGAGCACCGCACTGTTATGAGTGTGGTGATCCGGAAAGTTCAATCCGCCAAGAGCGGGCTGACTGAAGCCTGTACCAGCCTTCTAACAGGCTTTGAGGTAAGTTTAGAATATGTAAAAATATTACCGCATAGACAGTAGCCCCTGATGCTTAGTTCGGTGTTCGGAAAGAAAAGCCAGACTGAGGATCTAAAAAGATATACGCAGGAGTCTAACATAAGTATGTCAATATGGGAATGCAGGCTTCGCTGCTGACCTCTGCTGCACTAACTGCGGAGGTCAATGCATTGAAGCAGAGCCTCGAGCGGTCCGAGAACGAGCTCGTCCTTGCCAAAAAGCAGCTCGAGGACAAGGAAGGTAAGTAATACCTTATTAAAGTAATACCTTATAGAAAGGATTTGGTTGCAAAAATGACAGGACTAACGTGGGTATTGTAGGGGCCACGAACGAGGTGGCGACCCTGAAGGAAGCGGTGTCCACGGCCGAAAGCAAAGCGGCCGCAGAGTGCACCGAGCGAGAGAAGCAGGAGGTGCGGGTGGCGGAGGTATGGCAAGAGCTCCAGGCTCTCGCGGAAAAACACGAGAGTTTGGAGCGTGACTCGAAGACTCGAGAGTCCGAGCTCGCCTCGGCTCTTGAGAGTGCCAAAGCTGCTAAGGCCGAAGCCCAAAAAGCCCTCCAGGAAATTGAATCATTAAAGAAGATAGTGGCGGGTAAGGCATTCTTTATGCAAAGAAAGCATGTGAAAGTGAATTATCTATTACTTACCCGAATCCAGAGCTCCCCAGGAGCATTCGCAGATCTGCCCCGTAGTGTGTCTGATGCTGTCGCGTTCTACCGCGCCGAGGAGGGGAGCTCGACGGAAAAGCTGTTCTGGTCTCAGTATGCTGAGGCCGGACATCCGGTGCCCCTGAGCGACCAGCTGAAGCAGCTGGTCGAGCTCCACAAGGTCGCCGAACATGCCATGAAGGGCCTCATAGTTCGGCTGTGGCCTACGGAAACCATGCCTGGGAGCTACTTCGGGCTAGTGCGGCGGCTGGTGGACGCCTGTCCATGGATTGAAGTCATCAAGTGCTCCATCTGCATTGAAGGTGCCCGTCGGGCCCTTGCCCGTGCTAAAGTGCACTAGGGCAAGATGGATGCTGAGAAGCTTGTGACGGACGGGCCACCGCCGGGCAAGGGGCATCGCAAGCCCGAAATGTACTATGAGGGCGTCCTGAAGGGTGCCCGCCTTATAGCGGGTAAATGCTCCAAAGATGTAATTTTTTAATAGACTCGCAATTGTTTTCTTGTACGCTGAAAACTTGTTCATATGCGCTAAGCAACGCTTGTGAATTTAAAATATTACCTTCTGTGCGGCCATTTATCAAATTTGAGAGATGGCAAGTCGTTGGCTTCAGCCCCATGCCACAGTGTTTGGGGTGTTCGGATAAACTTGAGCGCTCTTGTTCCCATTCTTGGGTCCTTCGAGGAGGCGCTCACGAACGTAACAAGGCAACCGGACTATAGTGCTTGAACACTCTCACTTAGCCATAGAATTCTATAATTTTAAATTTCGTGAAGCCCCTAGTATTCGGAAGACCGAGTTCAGGCGCTATCCACGCCTTGGCGGACAATGCCGACTCCTCGCTCTAAGCGGCATAAGTCTTTAGGGACCCAAAAACCTCTCGAACAGCGACCGCTCTCGCCCTATCATGACAGTCAGTTTTAGCTTTCTCCACTGAGGTGCTCAACCCAGCTCAACGGGCACAATCGCAGTGGTTCTCCCAGCTACCTTAGTCGATATAACGGAACGTAAGGTACCAAAACACGGGAGCCGTGCAAACCCAACTATTGACCCAAGACATGATTCGAGCCGATGCATATAATGTTATAAGTTCGGGTGCCGACTTGTGAAAGTGTTCGGACTTATCGCACCATATTTTTGGGGTACTTAAGCCCCTGGTGTATTGGCCGTACCAAAGTGTACGGGTGCAACGTGTCATGAATGAACATATATATAGATAAACAAAGGAGTGCAATAATAGGCAAAAGCTATCTATTGTTTATTCAAAAAGGTATTGCAATGAAAGCAGAACGATACAAATAGTGCGATAAGCAAGGGATGGGACTATTTAACATGTCCCCCTCCAGGGGTAAGCTGCGGGATGGTATGTAAAACAGGTATAATGCTCGTAGTAGAGACCACCTGGACACTCGACGTAGCTTTCTGCTTCCCTGGCTGTTGCATCGTGAGTTCGGCAATTCTAGTGCCGGACAGGGCTTCTGGAAAATGGAGTCCTGAAAGTAAGAGAAAAGAAGAAAGAAAAAGAATGACACAATCGGGAGCCCCTGGTGCGGTTGAGCCGCATTCTGGGCGTGCCGTGGTCGTGCCCCTCCCCTTATGCCCATGGTATCTCCAGAGCGTAGTTATGTACGCGTAGTACTGGCTTCGCAATTTCGCGAGGGCTGGGGTTGGGGCCGGATTGCTACGCATGCTCGGATCGTGACAGGCGGTCTTCTTGTAGGTTACTCCAGGTGCGCTTCACGGTGTCCGGACGTTTAGTAGCCGGACTCGAGAATTGCTGTGAGAGGCTGCTTTGCACCTCCTCCACGAGGGCCGCCGTATGCTCCTCCGTTCGGAGAGAGCGTTCGGTGTTTCCATTGACCGTGATTACTCCTCGAGGGCCTGGCATCTTGAGCTTGAGGTATGCGTAGTGCGGCACCGCATTGAACTTTGCAAATGCGGTTCGTCCCAAGCAATCGCGTGATAGCCGCCATGAACGGGACTATGTCAAGATTAACTCTTCGCTTCGAAAGTTATCCGGGGATCCGAAGACCACTTCGAGTGTAACTGAGCCTGTACAATTGGCCTCTACACCTGGTATGACGCCTTTAAAGGTCGTCTTTGTGGTTTTAATCCTTGAGGGGTTTATGCCCATTTTGCGCATTGTATCCTGATAGAGCAGGTTCAGGCTGCTACCGCCGTCCATCAGGACTCTAGTGAGGTGAAATCCGTCGATGATTGGGTCAAGAACCAATGCAGCGAATCCGCCGTGGCGGATGCTAGTGGGGTGGTCCCTTTGATCAAAGGTGATTGGGCAGGAGGACCATGGGTTGAACTTTGGGGCGACTGGCTCCATCGCATATACGTCCCTTAGTGAACGCTTCCGCTCCCTTTTGGGTATGTGGGTTGCGTATATCATGTTCACCGTCCGCACTTGTGGGGGGATGCCCTTCTGTCCTCTATTGTTTGGCAGCCGAGGCTCCTCCTCGTCATCGCTATGCAGCCCCTTGTCATTGAGTTCGGCATTTAACTTGCCTGCATGTTTGAAGACCCAACAATCCCTGTTGATGTGGTTGGCTGGTTTTTCGGGGGTGCCATGCATTTGGCACGAGCGATCGAGTATTCGGTCCAGATTGGACGGGCCCTGAGTATTTCTTTTGAACGGCTTTTTCCGCTGACCGGGTTTAGAGCCTCTGAATCCGACATTGACTGCCGTATCTTCAGCATTATCGTCGCTAATGCGGCGCTTGTGCTTGTTGCGACGCGACCTGCCATTGCTGTCCTTGGTATCCGAACTACCAGGGTTTTTGGTCAAGTTGTTGCTACGAGCTAGCCAGTTGTCCTCTCCCGTGCAAAAGCAGGTCATGAGTGTTGCGAGGGCTGCCATGGATTTCGGCTTTTCCTGTCCTAGGTGCCGGGCAAGCCACTCGTCGCGGATGTTATGTTTGAAGGCTGCAAGGGCCTCTGCATCCGGACAGTCAACGATTTGGTTTTTCTTGGTTAGGAACCGTGTCCAGAATTGTCTGGCCGATTCTTCTGGCTGCTGAATTATGTGGCTGAGGTCATCGGCATCTGGTGGTTGCACATATGTGCCCTGGAAGTTATCAAGGAATGCGGCTTCCAGGTCCTCCCAACAACCAATTGATTCTGCTGGCAAGCTGTTAAGCCAATGCCGAGCTGGTCCTTTAAGCTTGAGTGGGAGGTATTTGATGGCGTGTAGATCATCACCGCGGGCCATGTGGATATGGAGGAGGTAGTCCTCGATCCAAACCGCAAGATCTGTTGTGCCATCGTATGATTCGATGTTTACGGGTTTGAAACCCTCGGGGATTTGATGATCCATCACTTCGTCTGTGAAGCATAGTGGGTGTGTGGCACCTCTGTATTGAGCTATATCACGACGCAGCTCAAATGAGCTTTGTCTACTGTGTTCGGCCCGGCCGGAATTGTTGTATCCGGCGTGACGGTTATCATCACGTGTCGTGGGGCGCCCACGTGATCCATAGATCAATCTTGTTTGCCTTGCCTTGTCCTCCAATATGTCTCGCAGGTCTGGCGCGTTTCCCCGTGCCTTGGTACTTTTCGAGCGACGCCAGGGTGCGGCTTGAATGGAGGGCCTAGAGGCCTCTCTGTCGCGGCCACGGGGTGGCCGGTCGGCCGCATCATGTGCTGGTGATGTAGGTTTGGGTGCTTCCTCCTCTAATTGGGGTAGCAGCCTGCGTTTTGGGTATCTCTTGGAGGGGCGTTCGATTTCGTACTCTTCGGCTGCAAGGACTTCAGTCCATCTGTTAGCTAGCAAGTCTTGGTCAGCTCTAAGCTGCTGCTGTTTTTTCTTGAGGCTGCTTGCTGTGGCCATAAGCCTGTGTTTGAAACACTCCTGTTCGGCGGGATCCTCAGGCACGCCAAATTCGTCATCGTCGAGGCTTGCCTCATCTTCGGAGGGAGGCATATAATTATCGCCCTCCACCTCCCCATGCCGCTCTATCATGAGGGCTGGCTTCTTCCTCCTCCCGTGCTGAATCCTGCTTTGGAGGAGGTTGTCTTCGCACCGTGTCCGTGTGTTATTATCTCCGTGCGGAATCACCGCTTTTGCTGTGGCGGATTTAGAGCGGCGCCGCTGATGCCGGCGCTTGGGCTGTTTCTTGGAGGGGTCATCCTCCGCTGTTCCATCATCGTTCCCATCTTTTGGGATGTCCACCATGTATATGTCGTATGACGAGGTGGCCTTCTAGTGCCCTGTAGGCGCTGGTTCTTGGTCGTCTCCAGCATCGTGGTCTATAATGTCGATGTCTTGGTCAAGTCGAGCATGTCGCTTAAATCATCGAAAGTGGCTACAAAGTGGGTGGTGGGTGGGCGTTGAATTTCTTCGTCGTCCGATCTCAACCTTCCCGACCGTAGTCCGCCAGGCTCTCCGATAAAGAGAGAGACTTTAGTGAATTCAGGATGTCGCCAAAGGGCGAGTCTTTGAGATGTCCGCGGCGTGAACTCCATGACCGGCGCCCAATCGGATTCGATTAGTAGGGGCGCGGGAGGTTCGGAGTCCGGAGAGGAGTCCGGCACCTAGGAGTCACGGATTCGCAGCGACAGGGATGGTGTTCGCTCAATCGCCAGAGATCGTAGCCCCGAGGCGGTGTCCAGCCACTCGCCCTCGATCGGCGGAGTCGGCTCCGAGCTAAGGGTCGGAGCGACGCTGGTCTTGACCTCCAAGGTACTGTTCGGCGGCGAGCTAGATCGCACCCATCGAGACAAGTCTGCGGCGCTTGGCTATGGCTTGAATCCGTCAAAGATCAAGTCTCCGCAGATGTCGGTCGTGTAGTTCAAACTCCCAAACCTGACCGATGGCGGGGGCGAGCTTCGATCTGCTCCAGATGGCCAAGTGAATTGCCCATGCGTGCAAAGCCGCCAAATCGAAGATCTGTCCGGGAGAAAAGTCTCGCTGGACCGCGTCGTTGTTGATGATCGAAGGAGCCATCGGGCCTAAGGATGACGACACGCAGGAACTCTCAATGAAAGCACCAATGTCGGTGTCAAAACCGGCGGATCTCGGGTAGGGGTCCCGAACTGTGCGTCTAGGCGGATGGTAACAGGAGACGAGGGACACGATGTTTTTACCCAGGTTTGGGCCCTCTCGATGGAGGTAAAACCCTACTCCTGCTTGATTAATATTGATGATATGGGTAGTACAAGAGTAGATCTACCACGAGATCAGAGAGGCTAAACCCTAGAAGCTAGCCTATGGTATGATTTTTGTTCGTCCTACGGACTAAAACCCTCCGGTTTATATAGACACTGGATAGGGTTAGGGTTACATAGAGTCTGTTACAATGGTAGGAGATCTACGTATCCGTATCGCCAAGCTTGCCTTCCACGCCAAGGAAAGTCCCATCCAGACACGGGACGAAGTCTTCAATCTTGTATCTTCATAGTCCAGGAGTCCGGCCAACGGTGATAGTTCGGCTATCCGGACACCCCCTAATCCAGGACTCCCTCAGTGGCCCTCCTCCACTTATCCCTGCACCCATCTTCTTCCTCTGCCTCACACAAACTCGAAAAACCAACTCAAGCACGAGTTCCAGCCACTTTTGCTGTGATTTTCGATCGCCTTGCTCAAAGCACCTCTCGCAAAACTGCTTGGGGAGATTATTCCTTGGTATGTGACTCCTCCATTGGTCCAATTAGTTTTTGTTCTAGTGCTTTATTCTTTGCAAATTTGTGCTGCATAGGTGACCATGTTCTTGAGCTTGCATGTCAAATTTATATGGTTCCAAGTAGTTCTAATGCTTGATATAGGCTCTAGGCACTTGTTGGAGTAGTTGCTATCAATTTTATTGAAGTTGGTTCACTTTTGTTTGAAGTTACTAAAAATTTCAGATTATTTCAGAAAATAATGAAGAGACTTTTGAGGGGCTCGTCCAGCCGAAGCTCGAAGGAAAAACAAAAGGAAGAAGCACAGAAGCCCAAATATAATTTGCTTCGCACCGCGGAGGTCCGGCCGTGTGAATGGCCTTCCGATGACTTCTTGAGGAGAGTCGGAATTTATGTGGATTTTTATTTATTGATTGAGAATGCTGGCCTCACCAACTTCCTCCGCGACTAACGTCATCAGTATCTCTTACTCACAAATACTTTTGTGCAAAACTTCTACTATTTCCCTAAGGAATCACCTGCATCAGTAGAGTTTCATTTATATGACGTTGTTAAGAAGATGCCATTAGCTGAATTTTGCGAGGTTTGCAAAATAACCTTTGAGGGTACCTTGGATGAACCACACCGTAATGAAGTAGAAGCTTTTATTAACACTATCACTGTGGGAGAAACCAGGAAGGTTTCTGATGCAAGAATTACTAGCATACATTTTCCTTTTACGCTACTCTGCCTTATTTGCTAGTCGTTGCTTGATTGGTCGCAGGAACTGTGGAAACCTTAGTGTTCCTGATATTATCATTTTGTTCCATGGTTTACACTGCAACAACACTGTTAGTATGGGCGGAATTATTGCTAGACGGTTAAGTTTGAACCGTACTAAAGGCCCCATCTTTGGAGGTATTTATGCTTCGCGCCTAGCTGCACATTTTGACATACCTATTAGGCATTTGGAGAAAGAAGAAACATCATTGCCCAGTGCTTATTTAGATTATAAGAGTATGCTAGCGCATGACTTTCTTGTTAAGGGCAAGGAAGGGGAGCTTAAATATAAATTGTACTTTGATAAACATCACCCTGATACTATTACTTTGTCTGCTCCCTCTTTGTTTAACTTGTCTGCAGGTCCTCACCTCATTCCGTGGGCGGCCATCCAAGCCTATCGGAATCCTGCACCAGCCCCGGAACCGGAACCACAAGATGAGCCTCCACGACAGTCTGTTTATTCTTGGGATCCGGAGGCGGTTGCCACCAGATGGCGATCGAGTCCTCTTCATCACAAGATGATCCCAACTATTCTTCGTCAGCAGATGACCCCAGCTACACCTACGGGTATCCGCCAGCTATCCCAGTAATAGACCAACTTAGGCCAAAAGCCTAAGCTTGGGGAGTACGTATTTCTCACCGACATTACATTTATGTTCACACACACTCATTGCTAGATGTCGGTGCTCATACTCTTTCACTGTAATATCCATGCTAGTTTATTTTATTTTTCCTGCTTTCTTCTTGTGTGTCTGTTAAACCTTAAGAAAAACAAAAAAAATTAGTAGTAGTTTATTTTTCCTGCAGTAGTAGTAATAATTAAAGAGAAAACCCAAAAATATTTCATGTTCTTCTTTTGCTTGTTGGGAGCTTTCCCATGTAAATAGTTCTATTTATTTTCTTTTCTTTGGGGGTCGAGAGGAGAAGACCATGATTAAATTGTTGAAGTGGCTCTTATATGCTTTATTGTTGATTTAACCAAGAGCCCATACTGCCTTGTCTTCTCCTGCTTATTGAATGCTCGCAGATTCCAGCTTAGTCCAATGCACGTGCACTCTTATTATTCACATCGTTCGGTCGTGCAAGTGAAAGGCAATTATGATGATATATGATGGATTGACTGAGATGAGAAAAGCTGGTATGAACTCGACCTCTTTTGTTTTTGTAAATATGATGAGTTCATCGTTCTTGATTCAGCTTATTTTGAATAAACATGTTTTGCAATGACAATTAGAGATCATAGTTGCTCGTGCCATGCTTGATTAGCTATGAGTTATAATGGTTTACCTTGCGTGCCAACATGCTATTAAAATGGTTGTGATGTGGTATGATGGGGCGGTATCCTCCTTTGAATGATTTAAGTGACTTGACTTGGCACATGATCACGCATGTAGTTGAAACAAATCAACATAGCCTTCACAATATTTATGTTCATGGTGGATTATATCCTACTCATGCTTGTATTCAATGTTTATTAATTTTAATGCATGTTCATGACTGTTGTCGCTCTCTAGTTGGTCGCTTCCCAGTCTTTTGCTAGCCTTCACTTGTACTAAGCGGGAATACTGCTTGTGCATCCAATCCCTTAAACCCCAAAGTTATTCCATATGAGTCCACCATACCTTCCTATATGCGGTATCTACCTGCCGTTCCAAGTAAATTTGTATGTGCCAAACTCTAAACCTTCAAATAAACATTATGTTTTTCATGCTCGAATAGCTCATATATCAACTAGGGCTGCCCTTATCTTCCGTGTTAGGCGGGTTATTCTCAAGAGGAGTGGACTCCGCTCCTCACTCACGAGAAAATGGCTGGTCACCGGGATACCCAGTCCCATGCTCTATGCAAACTAAATAAAAATAATTGCAAACAAAACTCCCCCTGGGACCCGTTGAATGTTGGAGGCACTCGTTGTTTCGAGCAAGCCATGGATTGATGCTTGTGGAGGAGGGGGAGTATAAACTTTACCATTCTGTTTGGGAACCGCTATAATTTGTTTAGCATGGAAGATATCGTCATCTCTTAGTTGTTATGTTGACAATGAAAGTATGCCGCTCAAAATATAAATTATCTCTATTTCAAAACCGAGCTCTGGCACCTCTACAAATCCCTGCTTCCCTCTGCGAAGGGCTTATCTATTTAATTTTATGTTGAGTCATCACCTTCTTATTAAAAGCACTAGCTGGAGAGCACATCTGTCATTTGCATTTATTACAGTTAATTTATATCGGGTATGACTATGATTGGATCTCTTTTACCATGAATTACAATGTCTAGTCAGTCCTTAATCTTTGAAGGTGCTCTACATTTATGTTTTGCGGTCTCAGAAAGGGCTAGCGAGATACCATCTTGTTATATCATATTATGATTATTTTAAGAAAGTGTTGTCATCCGAGATTTATTATTATGGCCTACTAGCTGATTATGTTATTGATATGAGTAAACATGAGACCTAGGAGTTATTGCAAATGTGGTTAGTTATGATCTTTGCTGAAAACCTGAATGTTGGCTTGACATAGGTACAACAACAGGAGCAAACAGAGTTTGTAAAAGTTTTTCTTTTTATCTTTCAGTTTGTCAACTGAATTGCTTGAGGACAAACAAGGGTTTAAGCTTGGGGGAGTTGATACGTCTCCGTCGTATCTACTTTTCCAAACACTTTTTCCCTTGTTTTGGACTCTAACTTGTATGATTTGAATGGAACTAACCCGGACTGACGCTGTTTTCAGCAGAATTGCCTTGATGTTGTTTTATGTGCAGAAAACAAAAGTTCTCGGAGTGACCTGAAACTCCACGTGATGTCTTATAAAAAATAATAAAAAATCCTCGCCAAAGATGAAGACCAGGGGGCTCACACCCTGTCCACGAGGGTGGGGGGCGCCCCCCCCCTCCTAGGGCGCGCCCCCCTACCTCGTGGGCCCCCTGGACACTTTCCGGCGCCAACTCCAACTCTATATATTGGCTTTCGGGGAGAAAAAAATCAGAGAGAAGAAATCATCGCGTTTTACGATACGGAGCTGCCAACAAGCCCTAAAACCTCTCGGGAGGGCTAATCTGGAGTCCGTTTGGGGCTCCGGAGAGGGGGATTCGTCGCTGTCGTCATCATCAACCATCCTCCATCACCAATTTCATGATGCTCACCGCCGTGCGTGAGTAATTCCATCGTAGGCTTGCTGGACGGTGATGGGTTGTAATCGAGTTAGTTTTGTTAGGGTTTGATCCCTAGTATCCACTATGTTCTGAGATTGATGTTGCTATGACTTTGCTATGCTTAATGCTTGTCACTAGGGACCGAGTGCCATGATTTCAGATCTGAACCTATTATGTTTTCATGAATATATGTGAGTTCTTGATCCTATCTTGCAAGCCTATAGTCACCTATTATGTGTTATGATCCGACAACCCCGAAGTGACAATAATCGGGATACTTCTCGGTGATGACCATAGTTTGAGGAGTTCATGTATTCACTATGTGCTAATGCTTTGTTCCGGTTCTCTATTAAAAGGAGGCCTTAATATCCCTTAGTTTCCAATAGGACCCCGCTGCCACGGGAGGGTAGGACAAAAGATGTCATGCCAGTTCTTTTCCATAAGCACGCATGACTATATTCGAAATACATGCCTACGTTACATTGATGAATTGGAGCTAGTTCTGTGTCACCCTATTTTATGACTGTTGCATGACGAACCGCATCCGTCATAATTATCCATCACTGATCCGGTGCCTACAAGCTTTCCATATACTGGTTCTCACTTATTTACTTTTCCGTTGCTACTGTTACAATCACTACAAAATACCAAAAACATTACTTTTACTGTCTTTACTTTTGTTACCGTTACCACCACTATCATATTACTTTGCTACTAAACACTTTGCTGCAGATACTAAGTTTCCAAGTGTGGTTGAATTGACAACTCAGCTGCTAATAGTTGAGAATATTCTTTGGCTCCCCTTGTGTCGAATCAATAAATTTGGGTTGAATACTCTACCCTCGAAAGCTGTTGCGATCCCGTATACTTGTGGGTTATCAGCATGCTACAGGAATCACAAACTTTAACACAAGTATTTCTCAAATTCGCAACTACTCAACTAGCATGACTCTAATATTATCACCTCCATATCTCAAAACAATTATCAAGCATCAAACCTTTCTTAGTATTCAACACACTCAAAAGAGAGTTTTACAAATCTTGAATACCAAGCATATTATTATTTTAAGCAAATTACCATGCTATTTAAGACTCTCAAAATAATCTAAGTGAAGCATGAGAGATCAATAGTTTCTTTAAAACAAATCCACCACC
Source organism: Aegilops longissima (assembly GCA_021605205.1). Classification (NCBI taxonomy): domain Eukaryota; kingdom Viridiplantae; phylum Streptophyta; class Magnoliopsida; order Poales; family Poaceae; genus Aegilops; species Aegilops longissima. The sequence goes on along the minus strand of CM038680.1, from coordinate 660,161,847 downwards.
GTGCTTAGTGAAGTACTAGAGCAAAACTATAAAGCTCAAAAGATATAGGTGAAGCACATAGAGCAAAACTATAAAGCTCAAAAGATAAAGCACATAGAGTATTCTAACAAATTCCAATTCATGTATGGCTCTCTCAAAATGTGTGTACAGCAAGGATGATTGTGGTAAACTAAAAAGCAAAGACGCAAATAATACAAGATGCTCCAAGCAAAACACATATCATGTAGTGAATAAAAATATAGCTCCACGTAAAGTTACCGATGGAAGTGGACGAAAGAGGGGATGCCTTCCGGGGCATCCCCAAGCTTTGAATTTTTGGTGTCTTTTGGATTATCTTGGGGGTGCCATGGGAATCCCCAAGCTTAGGCTCTTGCCACTCCTTGTTCCATAATCCATCAAAAGATTTCACCCAAAACTTGAAAACTTCACAACGCAAAACTCAACAAAAATCTCGTAAGCTCCGTTAGCGAAAGAAAACAAAAGACCACTACTAGGTACTGTAATGAATTCATTATTTATTTGTTTTGGTGTTAAACCTACTGTATTCCAACTTCTATATGGATTATAATCTATTTTACTAGCCATAGATTCATCAAAATAAGCAAACAACACACGCAAAACAGAATCTGTCAAAAACTGAACAGTCTGTAGTAATCTGTAACTAACGCAAACTTATGGAACTCCAAAAATTCAGCCAAAATAAGACGACCTAGGAAATTTGTTTATTTATCAGCAGCAATTGCAATCACTATTTTATCACGTTCTGGTGATTTTTAACAATTGTTTTCGTGAACAGAAAGTTTCTCGAAATTACAGCAAGATCAAATAACTATTATCCAAGAAGATCCTATAGGTTTAACTTGGCACAAACACTAATTAAAACATAAAACCACATCTAAACAGAAGGTAGATGGATTATTTATTCCTAAATAGAAACAAAAACAAAAAAACAAAAATAAAATTGGGTTGCCTCCCAACAAGCGCTATCGTTTAACGCCCCTAGCTAGGCATAAAAGCAAGGATAGATCTAGGTATTGCCATCTTTGGTGGGCAATCCATAGGTGGCTCTCATAATAGATTCACATGGTAATTTTATCTTCTTCCTAGGGAAGTGTTCCATGCTTTTATTTAATGGGAATTTGAATCTAATATTCCCTTCCTTCATATCAATAATTGCACCAATCATTCTAAGGAAAGGTCTACCAAGAATAATAGGACATGAAGGATTGCAATCTATATCAAGAACGATAAAGTCTACAGGCACATAATTCCTATTTTCAACAATAAGAACATCATTAATTATTCCCATAGGTTTCTTAATAGTGGAATCCGCAAGGTGCAAGTTTAGAGAGCAATCATCGAAATCACGGAAATCTAGCAAATCACACAAAGTTTTGGGAATAGTGGAAACACTAGCACCCAAATCACATAAAGCATAAAATTCATGATCCTTAATCTTAATTTTAATAGTTGGTTCCCACTCATCATAAAGTTTTCTAGGGATGGATACTTCCAACTCAAGTTTTTCCTCATAAGATTGCATCAAGGCATCAACGATATGTTTGGTAAACGCTTTATTTTGACTATAAGCATGCGGAGAATTTAGCACGGATTGTAACAAGGAAATACAATCAATTAAAGAGCAACTTTCATAATTAAATTCCTTGAAATCCAAAATAGTGGGTTTAGCAACATCTAAGGTTTTACTTTCTTCAATCCCACTTTTATCAATTTTAGCATCATAATCTAAAAGCTCCGAATTTTTAGAACGCCTTCTAGGTAAAGGTGTCTCATATTCAATCTCATCATTATCAAGATTCATATTGCAAAACAAGGATTTGATAGGGGACACATCAATAACTTTTAGATCTTCATCTTGATTTTCATGGAAATTGGAAGAACACGCTTTAAAGGCATCTTTCATAGCACGCATCCTAGCGGTTCTTTCCTTGCACTCATCAATGGAAATTCTCATGGCTTTGAGAGACTCATTGATATCATGCTTAGGAGGAATAGATCTAAGCTTTAAAGAATCAACATCAAGAGAAATTCTATCAACGTTCCTAGCCAATTCATCAACCTTAAGCAATTTCTCTTCAAGCAAAGCATTAAAATTCTTTTGAGAATTCATAAACTCTTTAACACTAGTCTCAAATTCAGAGGGCATCTTATTAAAATTTCCATAAGACTTGTTGTAGGAATTTCCATAATTATTAGAGGAATTACTAGGATAAGGCCTAGGATTAAAGTTTCCTCTATATGCATTGTTACCAAAATTATTCCTACCAACAAAATTCACCTCCATAGATTCATTATTATTCTCAATCGAAGTGGAAAAAGGCATATCATTAGGATCAGAAGAAACACTCTTATTAGCAAATAATTTCATAAGTTCATCCATCTTTCCACTCAAAACATTAATTTCTTCTATCGCATGCACCTTTTTATTAGTAGACCTTTCAGTATGCCATTGAGAATAATTAACCATAATATTATCTAGGAGTTTAGTAGCATCTCCTAAAGTGATTTCCATAAAAGTGCCTCCCACAGCCGAATCTAAAAGGTTTCTAGAAGCAAAATTCAATCCGGCATAAATTTTTCGTATAATCATCCACAAATTTAAACCATGAGTAGGGCAATTACGTATCATTAATTTCATCCTCTCCCAAGCTTGTGCAACATGTTCATGATCAAGTTGCTTAAAATTCATAATATCGTTTCTAAGGGAGATGATCTTAGCGGGAGAAAAATACTTCGAGATAAAAGCATCTTTGCACTTGTTCCAAGAATCAATACTATTTTTAGGCAAAGATGAAAACCAAGCTTTAGCATGATCTCTAAGCGAAAAAGGAAATAGCTTCAATTTAACAACATCATTGTCAACATCTTTCTTCTTTTCCATATCACACAAATCCACGAAGCTATTTAGATGGGTAGCGGCATCTTCACTAGGAAGGCCGGCGAATTGATCTTTCATAACGAGATTCAATAAAGCAGCATTGATTTCACAAGATTCAGTATTGGCAAGAGGAGCAATCGGAGTGCTAAGGAAATCATTAGTGTTGGTATTGGTAAAGTCACACAATTTGGTATTATCTTGAGCCATAGTGACAAGCAAGCAATCCAACACACGAGCAAACAAGCGAACGAGAAAAAGGCAAACGGAAAAGAGAGGGCGAATAAAACGGCAAGGGTTAAGTGGGGGACAGGAAAACGAGAGGCAAATGATAAATAATGTAATGCGAGAGATAAGGGATTGTGACGGGTACTTGGTATGTTGACTTTTGCGTAGACTCCCCGGCACGCCAGAAATCCTTCTTGCTACGTCTTGAGCTTGCGTTGGTTTTCCCCGAAGAGGAGAGGATGATGCAGCAGAGTAGCGCAAGTATTTACCTCAGTTTTTGAGAACCAAGGTATCAATCCAGTAGGAGGCCACGCGCAAGTCCCTCGTACCTACGCAGAGAAAATAACTCCTCGCAACCAACGCGAATAGGGGTTGTCAATACCTTCACGGTCACTTACGAGAGTGAGATCTGATAGAGATGATAGATAATATTTTTGGTATTTTTGGTATAAAGATGCAAAGTAAAATAAAAGGCAAAGTAAAAAAGCAAAGCAATAATAAAGCGTAGGAAGATTAATATGATGAAAATAGACCCGGGGGCCATAGATTTCACTAGTGGCTTATCTCAAGAGCATAACTATTCTACGGTGGGTGAACGAATTACTGTTGAGAAATTGACGGAATTGAGCATAGTTATGAGAATATCTAGGTATGATCATGTATATAGGCATCACGTCCGAGACAAGTAGACCGACTCCTGCCTGCATATACTACTATTACTCCACTCATCGACCGCTATCCAGCATGCATTTATAGTATTAAGTTAATGAAAACAGAGTAATGCCTTAAGCAAGATGACATGATGTAGAGGAATAAATTCATGCAATATGATAATACACCATCTTGTTATCCTCGATGGCAACAATACAATACGTGCCTTGCTGCCCTTACTGTCACTGGGAAAGGACACCGCAAGATCGAACCCAAAGCTAAGCACTTCTCCCATTGCAAGAACTATCAATCTAGTTGGCCAAACCAAACGGATAATTCGAAGAGACTTGCAAAGATAATGAATCATACATAAAAGAATTCAGAGAAGATTCAAATATTGCTCATAGATAATCTTGATCATAAACCCACAATTCATCGGTCTCAACAAACACACCGCAAAAAGAAGATTACATCGAACATATCTCCACAAGAGAGGGGGAGAACATTGTATTGAGATCCAAAAAGAGAGAAGAAGGCATCTAGCTACTAACTATGGACCCGAAGGTCTGAAGTAAACTACTCATACTTCATCGGAGAGGCTATGATGATGATGTAGAAGCCCTCCATGGTGGATTGCCCTTCCGGCGGAGCTCCGGAATAGGCCCCAAGATGGGATCTCGTGGATACAGAAAGTTGCGGCGGTGGAATTAGGTTTTTGGCTCCGTCTCTGATCTTTTGGGGTACGTAGGTATATATAGGAGGAAGGAGTACATCGGTGGAGCTTCGGGGGGCCCACAAGGCAGGGGCGCGCCCTAGGGGGGCGCCCTCCACCCTCGTGGCCGCCTCCCTCCTTTCTTGACCGAGGGTCCAAGTCTCCTGGATCTTATCTCGATGAGAAAATCACGTTCGAAGATTTCATTCCGTTTGGACTCCGTTTGATATTCCGCTTTCTTGAAACACCAAATAGGAAAAACAGCAATTACGGGCTGGGCCTCCGGTTAATAGGTTAGTCCCAAAAGTAATATAAAAGTGGAAAATAAAGCCCAATATAGTCCAAAACAATAGATAATATAGCATGGAGCAATCAAAAATTATAGATACGTTGGAGACGTATTAGTGTCACGAATGATGGAGTAGCGGAGGAGCATTTTGGGTCCATTCCGGCCGAAATCGAGGGCTGCATCGGTGGTGGCGAGAAGTGGTGGCGGCTCGGGCGGGAGGGGGAGCAGCTGAAAATTATCCTGAGAAGTGGTGCCGGAGGAGTAAACATGAGAGACTTGGATTGCTTTTTGGGGGAACCTCTTAAAATTTTTAACTCCTCAAACCGTTTAAGAGTTCGGCTAGGTATGGCTAGTGCTCCCTTAGCTACCTTAAAATAGGGCACTAGCCTTTTTCTGGGCACTCAAGGAAAAAAAACAACTCCAATAGCTGCCCTATCGCAAAAATCTTGCTCAAAATGTTTTGGGTTGGTAAATACAACAGCCGACGCTACAAATATAAAGCACTACGGGTTACTGTCGTAAAACAAAATGGCTCGTAGCCTCCATCGCGGCAGCCTCTCATGCACCACACCCCCTCGTGCACCGCCGCCGCCTCCAGATTCGCGACTGTCACACCCCGCCGCCATCGAATTCACTCACCCCCTTCGCCGCCGCCTGCTAGACCGACCAAATCGACATCCCATCGCTCTGCTGCATCCCCGCATCCGACCGCGTCTCCGCCGCATCTTGTTATAGCCCACATCATCGTTGCACACCTGTGCCTTTGCTGTGCCACCCATGGCCGGCTTCAAGGGCATGCGGCCATGGCCCTCTGGCAGTACTGGCTTGGCACCTTCCGAACGGCGGAGCTCGCTGCCCACATCTACGACATCATTGTGTAGAGGCTTGAGCTACCTCGTGGGAAGTTCAGCTTCCTGGAGTTTCAGTCGTTGAAGGAAGCAAAGTTTGTCGGTCCAAGGTGACCATTTTGTCCAACCGGACAAAACCGAAGACCCCCATTGTTGTTGAGGAGCGGGACGACATTCGGGAGAGTGATGCAGAGATGATGGCGAGGTTGCCGATAAAGCATCCGGAGTATGTGCGATACAAGCATGAGTGGTACTGGAAGAGGGCTATGGAGCTCAAGAAGGGGAAGAGGAAGAATAATGACAGGGCAGGCCCTTCCTCAGAGGTGGTCAAGCTCGAGCCCGACGATGACGATGTCCACCCCGAGGACAAGGGTTCCGACATTGAGTGGGATAACACCGACAACAACTAGTGTGTTTGTAGTGCTAGTAATAGTCTAGAAGTTTGAATGTTTGGATGTTTGTCGTTCTATGTTTGAACTTTGCATGTGTTGTGAACTTGTGTGATTGAGATATGTAATTCAATGTGATGATCTATGTTTAAAGAAACGAGTTTCAATATTTTTGGTGCCCTAATTTAGGGCAGCTATTGTAGATGCTCTTAGACTCTCTGATGTAGGGCAAACCCTATGGTGACCCGATCTTCACGAATTGGTGGTGGATTCAAGGAGGAACACGAAGAACACAGAGAAAACCATGGAGAAATTAAAGGGATCCACGCCAACTACTCCCCAATTTACAAGCAATACATGGGATGCATCAAGATCCAAGAACAACAACGGAAATAAAGATACAAGGGTAGTTCATCCAAATCTCTAGGAGAGATGGGTCTTGATGATTCACTTGGGGAATCCTTCTCCCTTAGGAGGTCTTGTTGATTCATTTGGGGAACCCTTTTCCCTTAGGAGTCCTTGGCAACCATATATAGATGGTTCATCTCCCATAGAATGTAGCCCACAAGGGGAGATGCATGAGCTAAGCTCTAGTGTTTGTTCTAGTCTTAGCTAACCCTAGAAATGAGGAGGGGCAGGACCGCAGGAGTATTTATAGGCTAGTCCATGAAGGGGGTAAGTCGTGGGTAAAATAGGAAGATAAATGCGCAATGCCCAACCCATGCACACAAGCAAGTATGGCTATATGCATCACCCTGATGCAGAGGCCGGGGGTCATCCTTCTTTTTGGAAAAAATGCACACATGCATGTCCGGGCACTCGGGGTAAAGGGGGCACCCGGAGTCGAGGCGCCGGGTGGTCCAGGAACCCCATGTGTCCAGGGGTTGGCGCCCAAAGTCCAGGCACCTGGGTTGTCCGGGGTTGCCGCCCAAAGTTTGGGCACCCGGGGTGTCCAGGGCCTAGCGCCCAATGTCCGGCCACCCAGGACGTCCTGGGAGCCTCCCGGAACTCTGGGTCCTAATGCTTCTCTTGCGTCTTCATGGTTCCTTCTCCGCTTTTAGGTTTCCGTCTTGGATGGTGTAGTTGTTCTCATGCAAAGATACAGGACGCACCTGACCCTCTCGTCGGCCTTGCTCGGGCGGTTCCCCAACCCTAGCCGCCGTCGGAGCCGACTCCTCCTTCCCTTACCCCGTCGCCACCGGAGGACGCAGCCGGGATGCGCCCGGGGGCCGACAGCGGTGACGGAGATCCTCCTCTCTCTAGCGTCACATGGGTGGTGCGGAGGCCTTGCACGTGTGGAGGCACGGAAGATTCGGCGGCGGCTGGCCCTGCCATGGGCGATGGCGACTGCGGCGTGTCGGGTAGCCCGGTCACGGGCGGCGGCTTGCCTGGTTCGGGCGGCGACGACTTCTGTTGCGGCGGCGCGTCATCTGGCTTCCGATTAGCAGCAGCATAGAGGGCCAGGTGGGCTGCTTGGCGGCACCTCCGGTCAGATCTGTTCTGGCTAGTGCAGCCGGCGGTGGTGGTCATCTCCTTCGTTGGAGGTGGTCGGCCTGAGGATGGGTGATCGAATCTCGAGATCCATCATCTAGTCCCGGCAGCGAATCCGGGAGACATGGTTGCCGGTGAAAACCGAGCTAATGGAAGGCGATGGCAGCGTTCCGCGCTGTTACCTTGATGAAGGCATTGTCGAGTCACTACTGTCAACCCACTCGTGCTGCTCTGGGGGAAACCCTAGGATCTGGTGCTCCAGATCAGACAATGACGACACTACGGTGTCATTTCTCTCTTGGGAGTATCGTTGTGGAGTAGCGCTGGAAGGCAGAGGTAGGAGGCGGAGCGGCTTCGTCTTGTACGGAGCTTCGGTGGACATGTCAAGTCATGCCTGGCTTACAGGTGCTACGCTTTTTCATGCCTAGTTGGCAGGTGCTACGCACGACAGATCTTGCAGAGTCTCTGCGTCGGGATGGACGAGCGCAAGGCAGTGGCGCCATTGGGCGCCGTGGTGGCTGATACGTCTCCAACGTATCTATAATTTTTTATTGCTCCATGCTACTTTATCTATGATTTTGGACTATATTGGGCTTTATTTTCCACTTTTATATTATTTTTGGAACTAACCTATTAACTGGAGGCCCAGCCCAGAATTGCTGTTTTTTGCCTATTTCAGTGTTTCGAAGAAACGGAATATCAAACGGAGTCCAAACGGAATGAAACCTTCGGGAACGTGATTTTCTCACCGAATGTGATCCAGGAGACTTGGACCCTACTCCAAGAAGTAACAGAGGCGGTCACGAGGGTGGGGGGCGCCGCCCCCCTAGGGCGCGCCCCCTGCCTCATGGGCCCCCTGTTGCTCCACCGACGTACTCCTTCCTCCTATATATACATACGTACCCCCAAATGATCAGAAGAGGAGCCAAAAACCTAATTCCACCGCCGCAACTTCCTGTATCCACGAGATCCCATCTTGGGGCCTGTTCCGGAGCTCCGCCGGAGGGGTCATCCACCACGGAGGGCTTCTATATCATCACCATAGCCCCTCCGATGAAGTGTGAGTAGTTTACCTCAGACCTTCGGGTCCATAGCTAGTAGCTAGATGGCTTCTTCTCTCTTTTGGATCTCAATACAATGTTCTCCCCCTCTCTCGTGGAGATCTATTCGATGTAATCTTCTTTTTGCGGTGTGTTTGTTGAGACCAATGAATTGTGGGTTTATGATCCAGCTTATCTATGAATAATATTTGAATCTTCTCTGAATTCTTTTATGTATGATTGGTTATCTTTGCAAGTCTCTTCGAATTATCCGTTTGGTTTGGCCAACTAGATTGGTAGTTCTTGCAATGGGAGAAGTGCATAGCTTTAGGTTTAATCTTGCGTTGTCCTTACCCAGTGACAGAAAGGGTTGCAAGGCACGTATTGTATTGTTGCCATCGAGGATAACAAGATGGGGTATTTATCATATTGCATGAATGTATTCCTCTACATCATGTCATCTTGCTTAAGGTGTTACTCTGTTTTTAACTTAATACTCTAGATGCATGCTGGATAGCGGTCGATGAGTGGAGTAATAGTAGTAGATGCAGAATCGTTTTGGTCTAGTTGTCTCGGACGTGATGCCTATATACATGATCATACCTAGATATACTCATAACTATGCTCAATTCTGTCAATTGCTCAACAGTAATTTGTTCACTCACCGTAGAATACTTATGCTCTTGAGAGAAGCCACTAGTGAAACCTATGGCCCCGGGTCTATTCTCATCATATCAATCTCCATCACTTTTATACTTGCTTTGTTTTTACTTTGCTTTTTTACTTTTCACTTTGCATCTCTATACCAAAAATACCAAAAAATATTATTTATCATCTCTATCAGATCTCACTCTCGTAAGTGACCGTGAAGGGATTGACAACCCCTAATCGTGTTGGTTGCGAGTAGCTATCGTTTTGTGCAGGTACGAGGGACTTGTGCGTGGCCTCCTACTGGATTGATACCTTGGTTCTCAAAAGCTGAGGGAAATACTTACGCTACTTTGCTGCATCATCCTCTCCTCTTCGGGGAAAACCAACGCAAGCTCAAGACGTAGCAAGAAGGATTTCTTGCGCCGTTGCCGGGGAGTCTATGCAAAAGTCAACATACCAAGTACCCATCACAATCCCTATCTCTCGCATTACATTATTTGCCATTTGCCTCTCGTTTTCCTCTCCCCCACTTCACCCTTGCCGTTTTATTCGCCCTCTCTTTCCCAATCTCCTCCTCTTTTTCCCGTTGCCTTTTCCTCATCCGCTTGTGTGCCCCTGTGTTAGTTTGCTTGCTTGCTGTCATGACTAGTCTCATATCTTCTCTGTTATCTCCCGAGAATGAAGTTCTAAATTTTAAGCAAAGGGAGGGAGAAAATCTAAAAGACGCTTGGTATAGAATTTGCAATGCTCAAAATAGATCTACCAGGAAGCAATCTACTTCAGTTCTTCTTCGTAATTTTTACGTAGGTGCTAATCCTTGGTATAGATATATCCTTGATACCATTACCGGAGGGAATTTCTTGGGTAGCCATACTTTTGATTCTTATAATGCTTTAATATATTTATTTGGCTCACCACCTCTTTTGGTTAATGGAACTATGTTAACTTTGGAGCATGTTATGCAAAGACTTGAAATTATTGAGAATAAAGTTGCTACCATTGAATCAATTGAAAATCTTGATAAGAAGATCCACAATCAAATTACCCAATATGGATCTAAGGTAGGAATGACTTTGAAAAATATTAAAGAAAAAGAACCCATAGTTAATGAGAAAATAAATCTAGATTCCACAAGAATCGATAAACTTGAGGGTATCATTACCAACTTGGGAACCGCTTTTTCTTCCGTACAAAACGCTCCAAGTTCGTCTACTAAAAATACTAAGCTTATTTATGTTCCTAAGAATAAGGGTGAATCATCTAGTAAGGAAACTGCGGATCTTAAATCTATAAGTGTTCATCCCAATCTTTTTGCCATCATTAAGGAACCATTTGCTATGAATGAGTTTTTCGATCTTTTGCCTAAAAATTTGACAATTACTAGAAATAAAGAAAATTCTAAAGGAGGTAGATGCCTCATTGAAGAATTTCCTACCAAAGATGGCAATACCTAGATCTATCCTTGCTTTTATGCCTAGCTAGGGGCGTTAAACGATAGCGCTTGTTGGGAGGCAACCCAATTTTATTTTTAGTTTTTAGTTTTTGCTTCTGTTTAGGAATAAATAATCCATCTAGCCTCTGTTTAGATGTGGTTTTATGTTTTAATTAGTGTTTGTGCCAAGCTAGACCTATTGGATCTTCTTGGATAATAGTTATTTGATCTTGCTGTAATTTCAGGAAACTTTGCGCTCAGTGCCCGAATTGTTAAAAATCACCAGAACGTGATAAAATATTTATTACAATAGCTTCTGATCAATAAGCAAATTGTCTAGGTCGTATAATTTTGGTAGAATTTTTGGAGTTCCAGAAGTTTGCGTTAGATACAGATTACTACAGACTGTTCTGTTTTTGACAGATTCTGTTTTGCGTGTGTTCTTTGCTTATTTTGATGAATCTATGGCTAGTAAAATAGTTTATGATCCATAGAGAAGTTGGAATACAGTAGGTTTAACACAAATATAAATAAAGAATGAGTTCATTACAGTACCTTAAAGTAGTCTTTTGCTTTCTTTCTCTAACAGAGCTCACGAGATTTCTATTGAGTTTTGTGTTGTGAAGTTTTCAAGTTTTGGGTGAATTCTTTTGATGGATTATGGAACAAGGAGTGGCAAGAGCCTAATATTGGGGATGCCCATGGCAACCCCGAGATAATCCAAGGACACCAAAAAGTCAAAGCTTGGGGATTCCCCGGAAGGCATCCCCTCTTTCGTCCACTTCCATCGGTAATTTACTTGGAGCTATATTTTTATTCACCACATGATAAGTGTTTTGCTTGGAGCGTCTTGTATTATTTGCGTATTTTCTTGTTAGTTTACCACAATCATCCTTGTTTTACACACCTTTTGAGAGAAGCCAATTTGATTAGAATTTGCTAGAATACTCATGTGCTTCACTTATCTCTTTTGAGCTTGATAGTTTTGCTCATAATGCTTCACTTATATCTTTTGAGCGTGATAATTTTTGCTCTAGTACTTCACTTAGATCTTTTAGAGCACGATGGTGGATTTGTTTTAAAGAAACTTGATCTCTCATGCTTCACTTAGATTATTTTGAGAGTCGTTAATAGCATGGTAATTTGCTTAATGTTAATATACTTGGTATTCAAGATATGTGAAACTTTCTTTTGAGTGCGTTGAATACTAAGATAAGTTTGATGCTTGATAATTGTTTTGAGATATGGAGGTGATAATGTCAAAGTCGTGCTAGTTGAGTAGTTGTGAATTTTAGAAATGCTTGTGTTGAAATTAGAAAATCCCGTAGCATGCACGTATGGTTAAAGTTGTGTAACAAATTTGAAACATGAAGTGTACCTGGCTTGTGCATCCTTATGAGTGGCGGTCGGGGACGTGCGATGGTCTATTCCTACCAATCTATCCCCCTAGGAGCATGCGCGTAGTACTTGATTTTTGATGACTTCTAAATTTTTGCAATAAGTATATGATTTCTTTTGACTAATGTTGAGTCCATGGATTATACGCACTTTTACCTTTCCACCTTTGCTAGCCTCTTCACTACCGTGCATTGCCCTTTCTCACCTTGAGAGTTGGTGCAAACTTCGCCGGTGCATCCAAACCCCGTGATATGATACGCTCTATCACACATAAACCTCCTTATATTTTCCTCAAAACAGCCACCATACCTACCTATTATGGCATTTCCATAGCCATTCCGAGATATATTGCCATGCAACTTTCCACCGTTTCGCTCATCATCATCATGACATACTTTACTTTTGTCATATTGCCATTGCATGATCATATAGTTGACATCGTATTTGTGGCAAAGCCACCATGCATTATTTTTCATACATGTCACTCTTGATTCATTGCACCATCCCGGTACACCGCCGGAGGCATTCATATAGAGTCATATCTTGTTCTACTTTCGAGTTGTAATCCTTATGTTGTAATCAATAGAAGTGTGATGATCATCATTATTAGAGCATTGCCCAAAAAAAGAGAAAGGACAAAAAGAAAAAAAAAGGAAAGGCCCAAAAAAAAAGAAAATAAATAAAAAGGGCAATGCTACTATCTCTTTTTCCACACTTGTGCTTCAAAGTAGCACCTTGTTCTTCATGTAGTGAGTCTCATATATTGTGCTTCAAGGTAGTATAGAACAATGTGAGTCTCATGAGTTGTCTTTTCATACTAGTGGGAATTTTTCATTATAGAACTTGGCTTGTATATTCCTACGATGGGCTTCCTCAAAATGCCCTAGGTCTTCATGAGCAAGCAAGTTGGATGCACACCCACTAGTTTTATTTTGTTGAGCATTCATAGCTCTAGTGCATCCGATGCATGGCAATCCCTACTCCTCATGTTGACATCAATTGATGGGCATCTCCATAGCCCGTTGATTATCCTCGTCAATGTGAGACTTTCTCCTTTTTTGTCATCTCCACACAATCCCCATCGTCATATTCTATTCCACCCACAGTGCTATATCCATGGCTCACGCTCATGTATTGCGTGAAGGTTGAAAAAGTTTGAGATTATTTAAGTATGAAACAATTGCTTGGCTTGTCATCGGGGGTATAGAAGTTGGGAACATCTTTGTGTGACGGAAATGAAGCATAGCCCAGCTATATGATTTTGTAGGGATGAACTTTCTTTTGCCATGCTATTTTGAGAAGACATGATTACTTTGATTAGTATGCTTGCAGAATTATTATTTTTATGTCAATATGAACTTTTGTGTTGAATTTTTCGGATCTGAATATTCATACCACAATTAAGAAGATTTACATAGAAATTATGCCAAAGTATCACTCCGCATCAAAAATTCTCTTTTTATCATTTACCTACTCGAGGACGAGCAGGAATTAAGCTTGGGGATGCCTGATTTTGTTCCCAACGTTTCTATCATTTTGATTGCTCCATGCTACTTTATCTACTGTTTTGGACTATATTGGGCTTTATTTTCCACTTTTATATTATTTTGGGACTAACTCATTAACCGAGGCCCAGCCTGTAATTGTTGTTTTTGCCTATTTCAGTGTTTCAAGAAACGAAATATCAAACGGAGTCCAAACGGAATGAAACCTTCGAACGTGATTTTCTCACCGAACGTGATCCAGAGACTTGGACCCTACTCCAAGAAGTAACAGAGGCGGTCACGAGGGTGGGGCGCCCCTAGGGCGTGCCCCCGCCTCGTGGGCCCCTGTTGCTCCACCGACGCACTCCTTCCTCCTATATATACACGCACTTCCAAACGATCGTAAGAGGAGCCAAAACCTAATTCCACCACCGCAACTTCCTGTATCCACGAGATCCCATCTTGGGGCCTGTTCCGGAGCTCCGCCGGAGGGGGCATCCACCACGGAGGGCTTCTACATCATCACCATAGCCCCTCCGATGAAGTGTGAGTAGTTTACCTCAGACCTTCGGGTCCATAGCTAGTAGCTAGATGGCTTCTTCTCTCTTTTTGGATCTCAATACAATGTTCTCCCCCTCTCTCGTGGATATCTATTCGATGTAATCTTCTTTTTGCGGTGTGTTTGTTGAGACCGATGAATTGTGGATTTATGATCCAGCTTATCTATGAATAATATTTGAATCTTCTCTGAATTCTTTTATGTATAATTGGTTATCTTTGCAAGTCTCTTTGAATTATCCGTTTGGTTTGGCCAACTAGATTGGTAGTTCTTGCAATAAGAGAAGTGCATAGCTTTGGGTTTAATCTTGCGGTGTCCTTACCCAGTGACAGAAAGGGTTGCAAGGCACGTATTGTATTGTTGCCATCGAGGATAACAAGATGGGGTATTTATCATATTTCATGAATTTATTCCTCTACATCATGTCATCTTGCTTAAGGCGTTACTCTATTTTTAACTTAATACTCTAGATGCATGTTGGATAGCGGTCGATGAGTGGAGTAATAGTAGTAGATGCAGAATTGTTTCGGTCTACTTGTCTCGGACGTGATGCCTATATACATGATCATACCTAGATATACTCATAACTATGCTCAATTCATCAATTGCTCAACAGTAATTTGTTCACCCAATAGAATACTTATGCTCTTGAGAGAAGCCACTAGTGAAACCTGCCCCGGGTCTATTCTCATCATATCAATCTCCATCACTTTTATACTTGCTTTGTTTTTACTTTGCTTTTTACTTTTCACTTTGCATCTCTATACCAAAATACCAAAAATATTATTTATCATCTCTATCGATCTCACTCTAAGTAAGTGACCGTGAAGGATTGACAACCCCTAATCGCGTTGGTTGCGTAGTAGCTATCGCTTTGTGCAGGTACGAGGGACTTGTGTGTGGCCTCCTACTGGATTGATATCTTGGTTCTCAAAAACTGAGGGAAATACTTACGCTACTTTGCTGCATCATCCTCTCCTCTTCGGGGAAAACCAACGCAAGCTCAAGACGTAGCAGTGGCGTCGACGGTTGGTCGGACTGGCAAGGATGATGCAGATCTCCCTCCTGAAGATGGGACATCAGTTCGATAATGATGGCGGCTTCTAAAATGTGTGCATGTGGTGTACGCTTTAGGTCTGCCGTACTGGTTGTTGGTTTCGATACGTTATATGGATGGATCGGCGACGACATCGGCTATAGATACGAGGAGTGAGAGCACTCCGCGTTATCGAGTTTGTAGGTGTGAGTGGTGGCTTCGGGTGGCTTGATATATGTTTTTGTTAGACCTTCATGGAATAATTAATAAAGATGGCCGTATGCATCGATTGATGCATAGGCCGGGGGTTTAACCTTCTTTTCCAAAAAAAGTTATTCTCATGCGCTTGAACCCCTCCTCGTCATCTAGGATGCTCCGCTCGAACGTACATATGCATGAGGTAGGAAGGTCGGGTAGTATACCATCCTCAAAGGGCACATGAAGATACGCGTAAAGGAGAAGATTGACCTTTATATGTTTGAAGTAGATGTTGCACGTGTCTCTTGACATGATGATTTCCGTATGATGCTCCGCATCACTCTCCAAATGTTGAGGAGGTAAAGTGGACTTTGTTTTCTATTTTTGAGGAGAATAAAAATGACTTTCTTGTTGAATGCCTCTTAGAGAAACTCCAACGGGGTGAAACATTTCATCCGCTGGTGTCTGTTTGGGTCGGCGCGGACACAAAAGTTGGCCCAACGCGCCAACCCAAACAGACGCGCATCCGCCTGCCGACCCATTCCCGGCCCATTTTTGAGCCGGATTTGCGTCGGCGCGGACACGAGACAGACGCACGCGCGCCTTATCCTCCCCCCTGGCCCGCTGGTTGGTGGCATTTCCCTCCATTTCCCCCAAAACCCCTCCGGCCCGCGCGCGCTCCCGCCCCACCCCCCGCCATGGATGACGACGTAATCGACCTCGACGCCGCCGCCGGCCTCGCCTCCCTCGCCTTGTCCGGCATGACGACCGCCACCTCTGGCAAAGGCAAGCCTCGCGCCCCCCCCCCTCCCCCCGCAAGACCGCTGCCGCGCCCAAGCCGAAGAAGGCGCAGACGTCTGAACAACGGGTGAGGGAGTCCTGAACTAAGGGGTCCTCGGGCGTCCGGCCTGTTATCCATTGGGCTGGACTGATGGGCTGTGAAGACATGAAGGCTGAAGACTATACCCGTGTCCGGATTGGACTTTCCTTAGCGTGGAAGGCAAGCTAGGCGATCAACTATGAAGATTCTTTCTTATGTAACCGACTCCATGTAACCCTAGATCTCTCCGGTGTCTATATAAACCGGAGAGGGTAGTCCGGATGGGCAGATATACACATTACCATAGTCATACAGGCTAGACTTCTAGGGTTTAGCCATTACGATCTCATGGTAGATCAACTCTTGTAACACTCATATTCATCAAGATCAATCAAGCAGGAAATAGGGTATTACCTCCATTGAGAGGGCCCAAACCTGGGTAAACATCGTGTCCCCCGTCTCCTGTTACCATCGATCCTAGATGCACAGTTCAGGACCCCCTACCAGAGATCCGCCGGTTTTGACACCGACATTGGTGCTTTCATTGAGAGTTCCACTGTGCCGTCGACAAAAGGTTTGATGGCCCCTTCAATCATCGATAATGACGCTGTCCAAGGAAGAACCTTCCTCCCCGGATAGATTTTGTGTTCAGCGGCTTCATACTGCGGGCCAACTCGCTTGGCCGTCTGGAGCAGATCGATAGCTACGCCCCTGGCCACCAGGTTAGATTTGGAAGCTTGAACTACGTTGCGGATACCCGTGGAGACTCGGTCTTCAACGGGTTGGAGACCGTAGCGATCGCTCCCCCTCGTCCCGATGAACATGAATCATATTTGTTATCGGATTACATCCAGGAGATGGATCCTGTTGCTGCAACGGCCTCAGAACCGAAGAAGATTGTGCCCTCCGAGGCCACAAAGTTCGTGGCGTTGGAGCCACAGACGGACTCGACATCCTGCAATGTTTTCGTCAATAGAACTCCGGACTCGTCTCCGGCTATACGTTCCGGACCAGGTACGCCTGCGGACACCAAGCTGGATCGGTTATCGATTTTCGAGTTTAGCGCCACAGACTTCTTCCAGCATTCACCTTTGGGTGACATGATAAACTCTGTAAAGAACTTGTCCTTGGAGGAGGACCCACAACCAAACTATGTTCGGTTCGAGCTAGAGGCGGATGATGGGGAATTTTACTTCCACCCGCCACCCACTTCATAGCCATTGTCGATGACTTAACCGACGTGCTTAACTATGGCTCCAAAGACATCGACGGTATGGACGACGATGCTGATAAGGAGCAAGGCCAAGACCCGCCATTCACTGGGCATTGGACGGCCACCTCTTCTTACGACGTGTACATGGTTGATACACCTAAAGGATCTGGCAACGACAAACAAGAGCCAGATGCGAATAAACCCTCTGAGACGCAGTCCAGGAGTCGGCGCCCCAAACGCCATTCTAAACCTCGTCGCTCAAAAGATGGCAAGACTGGCACCGGAGAAAATAGTACTCCGGGCGACGCCGAAAACAATGGAGACCCTGTCGGAGCTGCATCCGAACAGGAGGAACATGACAACAGGCAAGTCAACCCTGATGAACAGGCCATAGAAGATGACTCGGAGGACGATAGTTACCGTCCACCCTCCGAGGAGGAGACAAGCCTCGGCAACGAAGACTTCATCGTGCCTGAGGATCCTCTGGAGCAGGAGCATTTTAAGCTTTAGCTCATAGCCACCACAAGGACCCTGAAAAAGAAACAGCAACAACTTCATGCTAAACAAGATCTGCTCGTCGACAGATGGACTGATGTCCTGACAGCCGAAGAATACAGCCTCAAGCGCCCAGCCAAGAGCTAACCGAAACATAGACTGCTACCTCAATTCGATGAGGAGGCACTGGAGCACATATCTCCCTCACGTAATACGGAACGACCACCATGTGGTCGAGACAGGACGGCCGATCGGCCACCCCGCGGTCGGGATAAATCCGCAACTCAGGCCGAACAGCAGCCTGCCCCACCGCCCCGTAAAAATAGAGATGGAAGAGGTTGGGGTCACACGCACGACCTCCGGTAGACCCTGGACAGTAGAGCAGGACATACAAGATCGATCTACGGATCGCGTGGACGTGCCTCGAGGCATGACAACGGCTACCTATTCGGACGTGACAAACCTAACCACGCCCGGGCCGAATGCCGCAGACGGACTCCATTTGAGCTACGCCACGATGCGGCCTGATACAGAGGTGCCGCACACCCTCTCTGCTTCACAGATGAAGTACCGGATCACGAATTCCCCGAGGGGTTCAAGCCCGTCAATATCGAATCATACAACGGGACAACCGATCCCGCAGTATGGATCGAGGATTTTATTCTCCATATCCATATGGCTCGAGGAGATGACCTCCACGCCATTAAATACCTCCCACTAAAACTCAAAGGGCCAGCTCGGCACTGGCTTAACAGCCTGCCTGAAAATTCTATCGGCAGCTGAGAGGACTTGGAAGAAGCCTTCCCGGACAACTTCCAAGGAACTTATGCCCGGCCACCAGACGCCGATGACTTAAGCCACATAGTTCAACAACCTGGAGAATCAGCCAGAAAATTCTGGACTAGGTTCCTAACCAAAAAGAACCAGATCGTCAACTGTCCCGATTGCGAGGCCCTAGCAGCCTTCAAACATAGCATCCGCGACGAATGTCTAGCACGCCACCTCGGCCAAGAAAAGCCGAAGTATATGGAAGCCCTTACAGCACTCACGACCCGCTTTTGCGTGGGTGAGGACAGCTGGTTGGCTCGTAGCAAAAACACAGCCAGCGATGCAGGCCCCAATGAGGCCAAGAACATCACCGGCAAGCTCCGGCGCAATACACAAACGCCGAAGCAATGGCGACAACACCGATGACACCACAGTCAACGCCGGATTCATTGGCTCCAAGTCCGGCCAACGGAAGAAGCCCTACAAAATAAGCAACGAAGGACCTTCCAGCCTGGACCGCATACTCGACCGTCCGTGCCAGATACACGGCACCCCAGATAAGCAAGCCAATCATACCAATAGGGATTGTTGGGTTTTCAAGCAGGCTGGCAAGTTAAATGCCGAAAACAAAGAAAAGGGATCACAAAGTGAGGACGAGGACGAAGAGCCCCGGCAGCCGAACACTGGGGGGCAGAAGAAATTTCCCCCTCAAGTCAAAATGGTGAACATGATATACGCTACACACATCCCCAAAAGGGAGCGTAAGCGAGCACTTAGGGACGTCTACGCGGTAGAGCCAGTCGCCCCAAAATTCAACCCATGGTCGTCATTTCCGATCACCTTTGATCGTCGAGATCATCCAACTAGTATCCGTCATGGCGGTTCAGCCGCATTGGTCCTCGACCCAATCATTAACGGATTTCACCTGACACGACTCCTAATGGACGGTGGTAGCAGCCTCAACCTGCTCTACCGGGACATAGCACGTAAAATGGGCATTAATCCCTCACGAATCAAGCCCACCAAGACTACCTTTAAAGGAATCATACCAGGCGTAGAAGCCCGCTGTACAGGCTCAAACACGCTGGAGGTGGTCTTCGGTTCTCCGAACAACTTCCGAAGCAAAGAGTTAATCTTCGATATAGTCCCCTTCCACAGCAGCTACCACGCACTGCTCGGACGAACCGCGTTTGCTAAATTCAACGCAGTGCCACACTATGCTTATCTCAAGCTCAAAATGTCGGGTCCACGCGGTGTCATAACAGTCAATGGCAATACGGAACGCTCCCTCCGAACAGAGGAGCACACCACCGCCCTAGAAGCAGAGGTACAGAGCGGCCTTCTCAAGCAGCACCATAATACGGCTGTCGAGCCCCTGGACATCATTAAAAGGTTCTGGACTACACTGCAATAGGACAGCGTGGCTCGTCAAGAGCTCGATTAGAAATTCGGCCTCCGTCCCAGTCCCGATGAAGTAGTGGCATTCGTACCACGCGTACATAATTACGCACTCAAAATTCCATGGACATCGACAAGCTAACCCGGGATCTACAGTTCGGCTAGACCGATCCTGGACACACATACTTTCACCCTTTTTTCCTATTTTCAGGTTCCTTTTCCCGCGGGCCTGATCGCCAGCCCTTTCAAAGGCTCGACATACAAATGAGGCAAGCAGCATAGGTGTGTAGGGCAACCTCTATACGTTCTTCTTGACGGTATTTTTCTTATTTCTCAGGACCCGCACGCTGCTCCCTCTTGATTCCGGCATGTTAAATAGCCCGGATGCTTATCGCACTATTTGTACAAAGATACGCCTTGACGTATCCATCCAGTTATAATGAAAATAGTTTGCGGCCCAGTTACTGTGGTTTTCGCTTCTTACCTAATTCTATTTCAATCTGCTTATCGGTTGCATCCGTACACTCTGGTACATTTCATACTTGCCAGGGGCTTCTTATCGCCCCACAATACGGCAACAAAGTCCGAACACTTTATATATATATAAGTTCGGTACCCCGAATTTAGCATTATATGCATCACCTCCGAATCATGTCTTTGGTCAATAGTTGGGTTGCCCGGCTCCTATGCTTGCTACCCTACGTTCGCTATATCGGCTAGGGTGGTAAAGGGAGAACTACTGCGATTGTGCCCTGGCCTTGACCAGATGAGCACCTCAGTAGAGAAAGCCGAAAACTGACTGTCATGATACGGCGAGAGCCGGTCAGCTGTTCGAGGGTTACAAATCGCTTGAGATTTTTTCCGCATCATGCGAAGGATCGGTACTTCCCGATCAAACGCTGTCAGCACCCGGGTTCGTACACCAGGGGCTGCGCCCATGTTTTATTATAAAACTCCTATGGCTAAGTGAGGGCGTTTAAGCCGCGTAGTCTGATTGCCTGGTTCGTTGCGCTAAACAACTCCTTCAAGGACCATATAATTGGATCAAGATCTTTTAGATTCCATCCCGAACACCTCCGTACTACCTACGTGAGGGCAGAAGCCGACGACTGGCCAACCCTCAAGTTTCACACACCACGGCCGCACAGGAGGAAACAATCAAAACATGACAACATTATATTACAAACCGAATTTGTTTTAATCATACAAAGCGAGGACAACACGAATGTATTCATTCAAAAATAATGTCCTGCCCGCATTGTGCTGCCGCAAGTCGAGACCCTTCTAGGACATCCGCAAAATATCGCTCGGGTGTACGGTGCTCCTTGCCCTCTGGCCACGTTGACAGCGTTCATCTTCGCCCACCAAATCTTGCAACGGGCAAGGCCATGCGGGCACCTTCGATGCAGGCTGATCGCTTGACGGTGTCCAGTCGCAGACAGGCTTCCACCAGCCGCCTCACGAGTCCGAAGTAGCTGCTGGGCATAGCTTCGGCTCGCCACAGCCGGATCATCAAATCCTTCATGGCTAGTTCGGCCATCCTGTGCAGCTCCACCAGCTGTTTCAGCTGATCGGTGAAGGACACGGGATGCTCTGGCGTCGCATATCGCGACCGAATAGCTTCTCCGAGAACCCCTCCTTCGCTTAGAACTCCTCAGCGGCGTCGACACGCTGCGTGGTAGATCTGCAAAAGCCCCTGGGGAACTCCGAACCCGGTTAGTAAAAGGTACTGCTTCTCCGCATATTTGCTTTGCATCTTAAATGCCTTACCAGCCGTGATCTTCTTGGCCTCCTGCATCTCCTGGAGGATGGCCTGGGCCTCATTTCTTGCGGTCTCCGCGCTCTGAAAAGCCTTGGCGAGTCCGGCCCCTTGAACCGACGCATCATGCTCCAAGGCCTCGCATTTTTTCACCGCATCCTAGAGCTCCTGCTGGACCTCCTTGACTCGGGCCTTGAGCTTTTTTCGGGCAGCTTGCTGCTAAACAGCTTTCTCCTCGGCTTCACCCAGCGCCTTTTTTAGGGCCTTGACCTCGGTCGCGGCTCCTGCACACATTACGACACTACGGTCAATATACAGTGCTTGTTCTTTCCGAACACATAGCAAATCGTCATTCACCTTGCTTCTCCTGGAGCCGAATCTTAACCTCGCCGAGCTCGTTCTCGGTCCGCTCCAGCCTCTGCTTCAGTTCAGAGACCTCGGCAGCATGCGAGGTTGCGGCTAACAGCGACGCCTGCTTATTGATACATATTCAGTTAGTCTCCTATAATAAAGGATTGATCCCCGGTCCAGTTCTTCTCGCCGAACACCGGATAGTGTCTCAGGGGCTACTGTCTACACGGGGTTTTCCTCTTTCTTACCTCGAAACCTGTCAACAGGTTGATGCAGGCTTCATTCAGCCCACTCTTGGCGGACTGAACCTTCTCGATCACCGCACCCATAAGGACACGGTGCTCTTCCATGATAGAAGCGCCTCGTAGCGCCTCCATCAGGTTATCCGGCGGCCCTGGATGGACAGGGGCCACCGGTGGAAGCGGCGCACCCCCCTCCTTCAAAGGGGGCTGCTCGCCCGACTCCGGAGCCATATGGGTCTCCGGAATTATATTCGGCTGAGGGCCGAACTGGATCCGGCCCTCTACGCCAGTCTCCATGGGGATCGGCTCCCCCATGTGTCCGGCAATGGAGGTATCGCCTTGTGGCGCCTCCCGGACAGCGTCCTGGGCTCCTTCTTGGTTCGGAGCGGCCCTCCGGGACAACAGTTCAGTGTCATCCCTGGCCCCGGGGGAATAAGCAGGCTGTGACGACATGCTCTCCATCTCCGACGGAGCCAACGAACCTCCAGATGAGGATCGTTCGATAAGGTCGCGGGCCGGACTACAATAGCACAGTTAACTATGTCAAGATAATGGAGAGAAAGGGCCGGATGTGCGCACGAGCGAGCCGTGTCACTTACGATGCGGCCTGGGGCTTAGTGCGGGGGCGTCATTCCGGACTGCTGTCAATGTCCCACGCGGTGTTGACCGTTGGGACGCCCTTCCCCTTCTTGGGCGTTTCCGCCTCCAGATGCATCGAAGCCGCCCTCTTCTTCTTCCTCTCCTCAGGGGGAGGGTTGTTTTCCTCCTCCTCCTCCGCTTCCTCGTCATTGTCCTCAGGGACAGAGAAATGAGCTTCGTCGTCTTTGGACGTCACGTCCGAAGTACCCTTGCGACAGGGGCCAATCTTGGCCCCCTTGGCCTTCTTCTTAGCCTTCTTCTCTGGCGCCTTATATGGCGCCGACACCAGCATCTTCGCTAGACGCGGGATGACCGGTTCTTCAAGCAGTGGAGCCGGACAATGGATCCACTTCTCCCTCTCCATCCAGTCCTGAAAAAGCAACAATAACAGCTCAGGCGTCATCCCTGAAAACAAACAAGTGGAGAATGCATTGAAAACGACATACCTCGCTAGCGAGGTGTTTAGCTCGTGCCCATGATCTGAATCTGTGCCCGGCGGTTTCTCGTTGCCCTTGAAGAGCAACTTCCATGCACCTTCGTGTGTAGTCTCGAAGAGCCTCACCAGGGTCTGGTGCTTCTTCAGATTGAACTCCCACAAAGGGCGGCTTCGGCGCTGGCACGGAAGGATCCGGCGAACTAGCATCACCTGGATCACGTCAACGAGCTTGACGCTCTTGGTTACCATGCTCTGAATGCGCGTTACAGCGCTATCAGCTCGTCGGGAGAACACCAGTCCGGACTCTTCTCGACCCAGGAGGTGAGTCGCATAGGAGCGCCGGAGCGGAATTCGGCAGCTGCGGCCCAGGTGGTGCCGCGTGGTTCTGTGATGTAGAACCACTACTTCTGCCACTCCTTTACCGTATCCACAAAAGTGCCTTTGGGCCAGGAGACGTTGGACAACTTACTCACCATTGCCCCTCCGCACTCCGCGTGCTGGCCATCCACCACCTTCGGCTTCACATTGAAAACTTTGAGCCACAACCCGAAGTGGGGTTGGATGCGGAGGAAGGCCTCGCACACGATGATAAACGCCGAGATGTTGAGGAAAGAATTTGGGGACAGATCATGGAAATCTATCCCATAATAATACATCAGCCCGCGGACGAAAGGGTGGAGTGGAAACCCTAGTCCGCGGAAGAAATGAGGGATGAATACTACCCTCTCGTTGGGCTCCGGCGTGGGGAAGGCTTGCCCCTCGGCCGACAGACGGTGGGCGATTTCCTTCGCCAAATATCCGGCCGCCCGAAGCTCAGTAATATCCTCCTCCGTGACGGAGGAGACCATCCACTTGCTCTGACCTTCGGATCCGGACATGGTTGCTTGAGTGCAAAGGAGATGAGAACTTGGGCGCTGGAGCTCGAGATTGGAAGGGCGGAGACAGAGAAGGCGTGAGAGAGGAAGAGGGAATCCTTACCCCCTTATAAAGGCAGCGAATATTGAACGCCTCCTCGCTCGCCTTAAGGCTCGCCTATTCCCAGGGGCTGTGTAAACGGCACGGTTGGGTTACCCATGCCCGCATTAATGAGAATCCCGCAATGAGGGGACACGATCTCTGCTTCGACAGGACATGCCAATAACGACCGCGTCTCGAAACGTGGGGTGGTAGATGAAAAATGGTTCGAAATTAGGACCGGACAGGCGTGATGTAAAAAACTGCCAGCGGATTGGGTTCATGCAAATATTATATTCTCTCTATCTGTGGTATGCGTCACAGGTTCGGATACAATCATCGCATCCGAAGACTACCTTGGAGCTCGGAAAAAGGGGAACCCGCCTTGCAATGCCGAAGACAATCTGCACGCCAGACTCCTCGTCATTGAAGCCAGGTTCAGGGGCTACTGAAGGAGTCCTGGACTAAGGGTCCTCGGGCGTCCGGCCTATTATCCATTGGTCTGGACTGATGGGCTGTGAAGACATGAAGGCCGAAGACTATACCCGTGTCCGGATTGGACTTTCCTTGGCGTGGAAGGTAAGCTAGGCGATCAACTATGAAGATTCTTTCTTATGTAACCGACTCCATGTAACCCTAGATCTCTCCGATGTCTATATAAACCGAAGAGAGTAGTCCGGATGGGCAGATATACACATTACCATAGTCATACAGGCTAGACTTCTAGGGTTTAGCCATTACGATCTTGTGGTAGATCAACTCTTTTGACACTCATATTCATCAAGATCAATCAAGCAGGAAGTAGGGTATTACCTCCATAGAGAGGGCCCAAACCTGGGAAACATCGTGTCCCCCGTCTCCTGTTACCATCGATCCTAGACGCACAGTTCGGGACCCCCTACCCGAGATCCGCCGGTTTTGACACCGACAGCGGGCAAGGGAGTCGGCCAAGAGGAAGGGCCGGAGGCACGCCGCGGACATGAGGGGTGAAGCCATCGCGGCGGCCGCCGCGCAGCAGGAGGTCACCAACGCCCGCATTGCGGCGGCAACGGGGGGCTCTATATGCTAGGTTAAACCCTAGCCAGCACGGCCTCGTCAACGCCGTCGTGGCCGCGGCCAGCACCGGCTCATCCGCGTTCCCTCGGATGGTGCTGCCCGACTCGCCCCGCGCGTCGGCTTGCACCCCGATGCCCGGCTTCCACGTCTACCCGCAGGCCTCCCTCCTCTCCGAGGAGTGCTCGCCCGAGGTGAGCATGGTGGCGCCTTCCACGCCCGTGCCCATCGACCTCAACGCCACACCGGTGGCCGGTGGCTCATCATCTAGAGGAGCGAGGAAATGCGCGCGGCAGATGCCGGCCGACGTGCTGCCGGGTGCACGCAACCTGACGGAATGCCGGCCGCCGGCGACGAGGACTACATGCAGAACTTGATCTTCGACGGTGGTGCACCGACCGCTGGCTATGATCCCGACGAGACACAAAGCCAGGACGGCCGAGGGGCGTTCACGCCGGCCGCTGGCTACGATCCCGATCAGGCGGCCTTCATGCGTGATCAAGTCGACATGGACCTGGACGGCTTCCCACTTGACCACGAGTTTCCGGAGGACTACGGGCAAGAGGAAGAGGATGAGTGCGACATCGAAGGGGAGCCTTTGTTTGAGGACGAACTCGCCAACCAAGCCGCCGGGCCGAAGCCGAAGCGCAAGAGCAAGCGGACCAAGGCATACACGGCGGCCGAGGACAAGCTTCTTTGCGAGTGTTGGAGAGACATTGGGCAAGACCCCAAGATGGGCGCCGAATAAAAGCATTCAACTTTTTTGATTCGTGTCCACCGTGAGTTTCATGAGCAGAAGAAGTTTCCATCTTACCAAATAGTGAGCACAAGCAGGTGGGTATCCATTTAGAAGCGATGGAGGGTAATCCAACAAGAGTGCAACAAGTTTTGGGCCACTCTTGAGAGCGTCAAGGTCCGCCCCGTAAGCGTCATCGGCATGCAAGACATGGTATGCTAGCAAGCCGCCCTCTTTTCTGTCTTCAAGTTTATGCTTGCGTGTTCATTTGCATACCATTTGCCAATATGCTTCTATGAAATACATTTGTAGGCATTTTAAGCTTTGGAGGCATTCAAGGTCCAACACAATGGCAAGTGCTTCAACCTCTTCCATTGCTTTAGAGTCATCAAAGACGAGGAGAAGTTCAAGGCGCAATATGCCGCCCTCAAGTCGCGTGGGGGGAAGCAAGCCGTGGAGGAGGTTGGGGACGGCGAGAAGGCACAACCGCGGGAGAAGACCAATTCCAAGAAGGAGGACAAGAGGGATGCGGCATCGAACGCCTTGATCGGAAGCGTGGAGGGCATGATGAACAAGAAGGACTCAAGGGCGGAGGAGCGCCGGCGTTACAAAGAAGAGCAAATGAAGGCCTTCATGGAGATCCAAAGGAGGAGGCTTGAGATGGACGCGGAGAAGCAAGCCAAGATGCTTGAGATGGAGGCGGAGAAGCAAGCCAAGATGCTAGAGATCGAGGCCGCCAACGCCAAGACCAAGGCGAAATAAGTGGCTCTCGCGAGCATGATGACCGGGGTGGAGATCATAAAGGTGGATCTCAACAGCGTGTCGCCAAGAAAGAGGCCGTGGTTCGAGAAGATGCAGGCTGACATGCTCAAGTTCAACGATGAGTGATCTCGTGGCGGCGAGCGCCATCCTTTTTGTGTGCCGGCAGGTGTGCTGGCATGACCACGGGGCCGCGATGGCGTGGTCGAACTCATGTCTCACCCCTTTTTGTGTGCTGGCATGTGTGCCGGCCGCCGGCGAGTGCGTCAGCATGAACTGTGGTGATATTTTTTGAAGCCGACATTGTATGCCAGTGCTGGCATGGTGCCGGCATGAGACATGGCCGCTGGCATGATCTATGGCCGCAGGCTTTTTAAAAAAATTGAGTGCGGACATGAAATGGGTCGGTGCGTTGGATGCACTGCTGAACCAAATCTAAAACAGGGCTGACGCCGGGCGGGCGGCCGACTCAAACAGACAAAAAACGGACAAATGCGCCGTCCGTTTAGGTCGGCCAGTTGGAGTTGCTCTTACCACCTGAAATTGACATTTAACTTGGAAAAAACTGGAGCTAGAACAAGAGGGAGTGCATGGGCTTGCAGCTTTGTGCGCTGCTGCTTGTGGGATGAGAAGCAAGAGTACAAATGCTGGGTGTACGCCGGGACCCGGTGGGGGGTAGATGGAGACACACCTTTGTCCCCACTTTGGTCTGCATCTGTTGCACTGCGCAAAGCAGCCCCATCCAACCATCCATATATCCATTGCAGCACATGATGCAGTACCACACCTCATCTCCACCTCCAGGACACACACAGCATGACCATGACTGACCGGTCAAGAAGAAGAGAACATGTTTTAGTCCCACAGGAACAGCGTGCTCTCACCACCACAGCCCTTGCTTTGTGCCTCGCTTTAGCTGTTCAAAGCTACTACTAAGCTACAAGAAAAGAAGTTAAAGAGAGGAGGAGGGAATCAGAAGGGGGAGGAAAAGCATTGCTTGCTTGCTGCTTTGGCTGGCAGTTGTTCCTCTGCTTTCTCTTTGCTACCACTTTAGTTTTCACCTGTTTTTTTTTCTGTTTTTGTTGTGGCAAATTGCTTATTGTTCTTTGGTGCCATGTTGGATGCAAATGTGTTATTCTGTGCGTTTAAAGTAAATTCAAATTAGCATAAATTCTGAAATCTTGGAGGGAAAAAAGTGGACATGTACAATAGGCTAGGCAAAGCAAGATGGGGAACTGGCAAAGGCCTCTCTAGTGGGCTTGGGTTACTTTATTAGGTGAGAACCTGCAGATTGTGTATTGGTCCTTGTTTGCTGACCTGTTGTTGTTTGTTTCCTCTGTGCCAAAACTTACTGTGTGGTTCTGAAACTGATACAGTGACAAGGGAAAAAGAAAGTGGGCATCAAAACCAAACAATGTGCTAATAGTTGTAGGAGTACTAACATGACTAAAGTCACTTCTGCCAAAAAAAAGGGAAAGGAGCTCTTGCCCCCATTGCCAAGAATCTTTGGTGCTTGAGAGGGAAGCTTGGTCACTTTACAAAACTGAACCCCCCACCACGCCACCAGAACACAGCCTCTGTTTTCGCAAAAAAAGCTAAAGTTTTTATGCTTAAAACCTTCTTAAATAGCAGTGCTTAGAACAAGATAGTCCCATGTCCAGCCCACCTCCCCCTCCCTAGTTACACCATCCAGACCCACCATAATATATTGTAGTAGCTCTTGTTTGTTCCTTGTTGAGATGCAATGCAATGCAATGCACCATCTGCCTGCCCCACCATAACCGTCGGAAGCTTCCGCGCCATGGGTGCGCACCGCGCCCCTACTCTCGCCCCGGCGATCTTCCGGACTTGCCAGCGCCCCTGAAGAAAAATTCAGCAGATTAGAGGGTGATGAAGGGATTGGAGCAGCATTGGGAGTCTGTGTTTCTTTCAGGTGACCCTACACTGAACCGTTAGGATCTGTTGTGTTGATAGTTAATCATGGGGTGTAGCGCTTTGTTTGACTGCTTTCATGCAAATAATTAAGCATTCCAAGTCTGGTATGTGCATCCTTTGCTACTGAGTATGATACTAATTTCTTGAACAGAAAAGAGGAATAAGACTAATCAACTTGCTATAGCTGAAAGAATAGCATATCATCATAGGGAAATGTGTCCCGGCGACAACAACAAAAATATCATATGCTTCTTTTTGAACAATATCGTTGGGGAATGTGGGTGTGAGGCAGAAGGAAAAAGAGCTGTGCCATCTTTGTTTACATTCTCATCTCTTTGTTTTATCACCCCTTTATGGTCAAACAAAATTATCCAGTAAAACATGTTGAGATCCTGAATACTTATATTTTTCTCTTTTTGCCCAGCATAAGAAAATTCAGGAAACAGAGCATATGGAATGCTACAGAGTGAACTAATGTGGCCTATCAGATGTCATATTAAACACAGACCTATTTCATGGCACATTAAGCATGTCATGAACCACGAACTTGTTCTTGGTAAAGAGCCATCACAGGCAGTAAGAGTTCTTTATTTCAAATTTGGTCAAAATCTTCAGTGCACAGTCTGTCACCCACTGTGCAAAAAAGCACTGTAACAATGGTGGCATACCTCAAAGGCTCAAACCTACTGACCGGATAACATCTTCAGATTTCAAACCAACATCTCAAAACTTCTTGAAATCATGTGCAATTTTTTCAGGGTCACATGATTCATGGCCATAAAATGGAAACTTCTCTTTAATTTTGCCAAATCAATTTGCAGATTTTACATGGTCACATGACTCTGAAACTAACATACGAACTGAAGTTGGATGAACACAAAGAGGAAAACAGAGAAAGGAACCAACTCACAAAATTCAGTGGCAAATCTTGAAATGCAACGCACAGAGAAAAGGTGAGGTGAAGTACCTGTTGTGGATAGGATCAGGGCCATTGGGCACCCTCCTCGCGCTGTCCTGGAAAGGATCATCAGCCCTGAAATCCTCCAGAGTCCTCCTGGCCTCTCCTCCGTCGCCCGCCAGCAGCATCCTCCGCCCTCCGATCGCCGGCGCGGACGGCCTCTCCGCCGTCACGACCACCAACGACACCAAAACAAGAACTCCGAACAAGACGGCCGCCGCCGCCGCCGATGCCCGCCCCCCGGACGCGGCCGGCCCTCTCATAGCACCACCAACCAGGCACTCGGTCCCCGCCGCCGCTCGCCTCCTCCTCCCTCTCCTCTGTTTCTTCTTCCTTTTCCGGTGGGCGTGGGTGGGGGTGGCGGTGCGGCTGCGACGACGCTGGCTGGCTGGCTGGCTGCTGCCGCTGCTGCGGCGTGGCTGCATATTATAATGCGGGGGGGAGGGCAAGGGGGGGGGGAAGTAGAAGCAGCAGCAGCGGCAGGGGCTTGTGTCAGTCGCTGTTGCGGGCGGTAGTATTCCGGCTTCTTGTTTTCTTCTGCGCTTCTTTTGCTTTAGCCTGATTCTGCCGTGCTTTTCAAGGACCCGAGCCATGGCTCGGCGAGGCAAAGCAGGCCAGCCATTGCCATTGCCATGCCAGCGAGCCAGCCATGCCCGCTTTTCTTTTGCCATCGCCATCGCCATCGCCATGGCGCCCCCTGCTTTTCCCCCCTTCTCTGAGTTGGTGCTGTTTCCTTTTTCTTTCCAACAATCTCTTGTTTCTTCCTGCGAGTAAAAAAGACATCGAGTGAGAGTGAGAGAGGGGGAGGAAGAAAGTAAAGTTGTAGGATGAGCCATTGCTGTCCGAAACTCTGGATCCTGATCCCTAAGGCTGTACTTGCGCTCCGTCTTTATTTCTCCTCTTTTCCTTTCTTTGAACTCGGGCTACGTAGATGTAGATTCCCCCCCTCTCTCTCTCTCTCGGGAGGGGTAAAAATTTCCGGGCCGCATTGCATCTTGTCGTGTGGGTGGCGAAAGAGACGGGAAAGAATTTCATCTTTGGGGTAACTCTAGGGCATGGTAAAAGTGAGTGAGTGAGGCGAGGCCCGAAAGCAAGCTCCAAAGTGAACAGCGCCCTGAAGAAATAAGCGCCGCTTTTAGGCCTTGTGTCACCATCCTTTTTTGTTTTGGGGGTCCGGATTACAATGCGTTGATCAAATGGAGTCCATCCATTTCGAATCTGCTGGATTATCGCTTCATGCTGGTGCCCCCCTGCATGTGAAAATCAGCTCGGTGGTTTCAGAATATTTTGCAACAAGAAAGAGAGACAAAGAGAGAGGGACAAGCATCAGAGGCACTAGGACTGCATTATTTATTTCAAATTTAGCCAAGATCTTCAGAGTACAGTCTGTCGCCCCTAGCATGCAAAAAAGCTCTGCAGCAATGGCACACCTGAAACCAGCTAACAATGTTCAGATTTCAAGCCAACGGCTCCAAGCTTCAAGAAACCTGCACAAACATGGAAACTTCTCTTCTGATTCGCCGAATCGTGCGCAAATTTCACAGGGAAGCTGCATGGACA
The DNA here is from genome assembly GCA_021605205.1 of Aegilops longissima. Classification (NCBI taxonomy): domain Eukaryota; kingdom Viridiplantae; phylum Streptophyta; class Magnoliopsida; order Poales; family Poaceae; genus Aegilops; species Aegilops longissima. The sequence continues at coordinate 660,130,469 of CM038680.1, read as the reverse complement.
GAAAGAGGAGGGGTATAAGGAAATGTAGCTCAATGCTGTTGCTAGATCATCTCTGTTTTGTTATTCAGGTCAGGAGCAAAAAAAAATTATTTCTTTTAGATTGCTCATCTTTCTCAGCCGGCCTCTGTGTCGTAGCAAAATTCTTTTACAGTGCAAGCTTGAACAAGTCAGGGCCTACTGAGCTCAAAAAGAGCCTCTACTCTATGAAGCAAAGGGCCAAACTAGTTGGTTATTTCTGAAACAGGCCGACATAGTTTCTTCTGTCCTGAAATCAACTGTGAAGCATGACAAGAACAGCAAAAACTAAAGTGGAAACAGGTGGCTGCCTGCCACGGTTAGCATGACACTTTAGTAATTGAATTCCACAGCAGTAAAATGCTAATCACGTGGTCACCATTTGCAGTGAGAAAGACCTGATGGCCAGTCACCTGCATGGCTATATATATGGCTGTGGCACCCCTGAGCACAACTCTCGGACCATGCAAGTCTACAGCCTGAAAGTGTTAATACCACCTCATTTCTCATAACAAATAGTCGAGAGTATATGTGCACGCCGAAAGAGGAGTTGGTGATGGAACCCAAGGTAGATTCTTGATGATATGTACCAACGAAAATGTATTGGACGTGGGTATCTGCAACCCAAATTCCTTAGGGTGTCTGCAACAGGGCGCCCTCAAGTAGTCGCAAATGGGTCTTGACATGTCCATGGAAATCCGACCGGGTGACGACCATCCAACACTTCTCACAAATATCCCTATATGCCCCCCCTCCCCTCTTCTTTCTTTACCTTGTCAAATTTCCTCTATTAATAGCTTCGACGATACATTATGTACTTTCAAGCAAATGCAACTAAAAGCACTAGCACCAGATGTTCAACAAGTTTCACAAACCACATCCATCAAACAAACAAAAGGACCGGATGTCCGAACCGAATGTCTCATTTTTGCCCCTCCTTTTCCACATAGCGTGCAAAGATGCCGCTACACAATTGGTGAACAAACTTCGTCACATTAAGATCCAAGTTGTCGGCCTTCATGTACAGGACCTTGGACTTCTCATATGCTTGCTGGACTACAGACTTCTTCTCCTCGAGATCCACCTTCTTTTTTTGAGTATGCATTAGGGAGTCCTGGACTAGGGGGTGTCCGGATAGCCGGACTATCATCATGGCCGGACTCCAAGACTATGAAGATACAAGATTGAAGACTTCGTCCCGTGCCCGGATGGGACTTTCCTTGGCGTAGAAGGCAAGCTTGGTGATACGGATATGTAGATCTCCTACCATTGTAACCGACTCTGTGTAACCCTAACCTATCCGGTGTCTATATAAACCGGAGGGTTTTAGTCCATAGGACGAACAACAATCATACCATAGGCTAGCTTCTAGGGTTTAGCCTCTACGATCTCGTGGTAGATCTACTCTTGTACTACCCATATCATCAATATTAATCAAACAGGTGTTGGGTATTACCTCCATCGAGAGGGCCCAAACCTGGGTAAAAACATCGTGTCCCTTGTCTCCTGTTGCCATCCGCCTAGACGCACAGTTCGGGACCCCCTACCCGAGATCCGCCGGTTTTGACACCGACATTAATGCTTTCATTAAGAGTTCCTCTGTGTCCTCATCGATAGGGCCGATGGCTCCTTCGATCATCAACAACGACGCAGTCCAGGGTGAGACCTTTCTCCCCGGACAGATCTTCATATTCGGCGGCTTTGCATCATGGGCAATTAAGCAGGCCATCCGGAGCAGATCGAAGCTACGCCCGCCATCGTGTCAGATTTGAAGTTTGAATTATACGGCCGATATCCGCGGAGACTTGATCTTCGACGGATTCGAGCCGCAGCCAAGCGTGCCGCCTTGTCTCGATGGGCATGATCTAGCTCTGCGATCGAGGCCTTGGAGGCCGCACCAAGATCCGCTCCGACCCTCAATCCGGAGCCGGATTCCCCGATCGAGGACGAGTGGTTGGACACCGCCTCAGGGGCTACGATCGCTACGGCGATTGAGCCGAACTCTATCCCTGTCCCCTGCGAAGACTGTGACTCCAAGGTGCCGGACTCCTCTCCGGACTCCGAACCCTCCGCGCCCCTACCAATCGAATCCGATTGGGCGCCGGTCATGGAGTTCACCGCCGCGGACATCTTTCAGCACTCGCCCTTTGGCGACATCCTGAATTCACTAAAGTCTCTCTCCTTATCCGGAGAGCCCTAGCCGGATTACGGTCAGGAAGGTTGGGATGCGGACGACAAAGAAATTCAACGCGCACCCACCACCCACTTTGTAGCCACTGTCGATGATTTAACCGACATGCTCGACTTCGACTCCGAAGACATCGACGGTATGGACGACGATGCCGGAGACGACCAAGACCCAGCGCCTACGAGGCACCGGAAGGCCACCTCGTCATACGACATATACATGATGGACATCCCAAAAGATGGGAACGGCGATGGAACAACGGACGATGACCCTCCAAGAAGCAACCGGCGCCGACGTCGGTGGCGCCGCTCTAAATCCCGCCACAAGAAAAAGCGGTGATTCCGCACGGAGATAATAACACCCCTGACAAGTGCGAAGAAAACCCCTCCAGCAGGGACTCGGCGCAGGAGGAGGAGAAGCAAGTCCGCACGACGGTCTGGCGAAAAGAGAGGTCGAGGACGATAATTATCGCCTCCCTCCAAGATGAGGCAAGCCTCGACGACGACAATTTGTCGTGCACGAGGATCCCGCCGAACAGGAGCGTTTCAAAAGCAGGCTTATAGCCACGGCAAGCAGCCTCAAGAAAAGCTGCAACAGCTTAGAGCTGATCAAGACCTGCTAGTCGACAGATGGATGAAGTCCTCGCAGCCAAGAGTATGAACTCGAACGCCCTCCAAAAGCTACCCCAAACGCAGGCCGTTGCCTCGATCGGAGGAAGCACCCAAGTCACCAGCGTCGACATGGCGGACCGCCACCTCGTGGCGCGATAGAGAGGCCTCTAGACCCTCCGCTCAAGCCGCACTCGACACCGCTCAAAAAGTACCGTGGCACGGGAAAACGCGCCGGACTTGCAAGATATATTGAGGATAAGGCAAAACATACAAGATCGATCTCGGATCCTGTGGGCGCCCAACGACGCTGATGATCACCGTCACGCGGATCTGAAACTCCGGCAGGGCGAACACAATAGACAAAGCTCATTTGAGCTGCGTCGTGATATAGCCCAATACAGAGGCGCCGCACACCCACTATGCTTCACAGATGAAGTAATGTATCATCCAATCCCCGAGGGCTTTAAACCCGTAAACATCGAATCATACGATGGTACCACAGATCCTGCGGTTTGGATCGAGTATTATCTCCTCCATATCCACATGGCCCGCGGTGATGATCTACATGCCATCAAATACCTCCCCCTCAAGCTTAAAGGACCAGCTCGGCATTGCCTTAACAGCTTGCCAGCAGAATCAATTGGTTGTTGGGAGGACCTGGAAGCCGCATTTCTTGATAACTTCCGGGCACATATGTGCGACCACCGACGCCGATGAGCTTAGCCACATAATTCAGCAGCCGAAGAATCGCCGGACAATTCGGACACGGTTCCTAACAAAGAAAAATCAAATCGTTGATCGTCCGGATGCAGAGGCCCTTGCAGCCTTCAAACATAACATCCGCGACGAGTGGCTTGCCCGGCACCTAGGACAGGAAAAGCGAAATCTATGGCAGCCCTCACAACCCTCATGACTCGCTTTTGCGGGAGAGGACAGCTGGCTAGCTCGAAGCAACAACTTGGCCAAACACCCTGATAGTTCGGATACCAAAGACAGCAATGGCAGGTCGCGTCGCAACAAGAACAAGCGCCACATTAACGGCGATAATGCTGAAGATACGGCCGTCAATGTCGGATTCAGAGGCTCTAAACCCGGTCAGCGGAAGAAGCCATTCAAAATAAATACCCAGGGCCCGTCCAACTTGGACCGAATACTCGATTGCTTGTGCCAGATACATGGCACCCCCGAAAAACCAGCCAATCACACCAACAGGGATTGTTGGGTGTTCAAGCAAGCAGGCAAGTTAAGTGCCGAACTCAATGACAAGGGGCTGCATATCGATGACGAGGAAGAGCCCCGGCCGCCGAACAATAGAGGACAGAAGGGTTTTCCCAAACAAGTGCGGACGGTGAACATGATATACGCAACCCATATACCCAAAAGGGAGCGGAAGCGTGCACTAAGGGACGTATATGCGATGGAGCCAGTCGCCCCGAAGTTCAACCCATGGTCTTCCTGCCCGATCACCTTCGATCGAAGGGACCACCCTACTAGCATCCGTCATGGCGGTTTTGCCGCATTGGTTATTGACCCAATTATCGATGGATTTCACCTCACCAGAGTCCTGATGGACGGCGGCGGCAGCCTGAACCTGCTTTATCAGGATACAATGCGCAAAATGGGCATAGACCCCTCAAGGATTAAACCTACAAAGACGACCTTTAAAGGCGTCATACCGGGAGTAGAGGCCAATTGTACAAGCTCAGTTACACTCGAAGTGGTCTTCGGATCCCCGGATAACTTCTGAAGCGAAGAGTTAATCTTCGACATAGTCCCGTTCCGCAGCGGCTATCACGCACTACTTGGACGAACCGCATTTGCAAAGTTCAATGCGGTGCCGCACTACGCATACCTCAAGCTCAAGATGCCAGGCCCTCGAGGAGTAATCACGGTCAATGGAAACACCGAACGCTCTCTCCGAACGGAGGAGCACATGGCGGCCCTCGCGGCGGAGGTGCAAAGCAGCCTCTCACGGCAATTCTCGAGTCCGGCCACTAAGCGTCCGGACACTGCCAAGCGCGCCCGTAGTAACCTACAACAAGACCGCCTGGCACGATTCAAGCACGCGTAGTAATCCGGCCCCAACCCCAGCCCTCGCGAAGTTGAGAAGACAGTACTACGCGTACATAACTACGCTCTGGAGATACCATGGGCATAAGGGGAGGGGCACGACCACGACACACCAAGAATGCGGCTCGACTGCACCAGGGGCTCCCGATTGTGTCATTCTTTTTCTTATTTCTTTCCTTTTTTTTTCAGGACTCCGTTTTCCAGAAGTCCTGTCCGGCACTAGAATCGCCGAACTCACGATGCAACAGCCAGGGAAGCAGAAAGCTACGTCGAATGCTCAGGTGGTTCCTATTACGAGCATTATACCTGTTTTACATACCATCCCGCAGCTTACCCCTGGAGGGGGACATGTTAGATAGTCCCATCCCTTGCTTATCGCACTATTTGTATCGTTCTGCTTTCATTGCAGTACCTTTTTGAATAAACAATGCATAGCTTTTGCCTATTATTGCACTCCTTTTTATCTACATATATGTTCATATCATGACATGTTGCACCCGTACACTTTGGTACGGCCAATACACCAGGGGCTTAAGTACCCCACAATTATGGTGTGATAAGTCCAACACTTTCACAAGTGCGGCACCCGAACTTATAGCATTATATGAATCGGCTCCAGTCATGTCTTGGGTCAATAGTTGGTTTGCCCGGCTCCCGTGTTTTGGTACCTTACGTTCCGCTATATCGGCTAAGGTAGCACGGGAGAACCATCGCGATTGTGCCCAGCTTGAGCTGGGTCGAGCACCTCGGAGAAAGCTAAAACTGACCGTCATGATAGGGCGAGAGCGATCGCTGTTCGAGAGGTTTTTCGGTCCCTAAAGACTTGTGCCGCTTAGAGCGAGGAACCGGAGTTGTCCGCCAAGGCGTGATAGCGCCCAACTCGGTCTTCCGAATACTAGGGGCTTCACGAAATTTAAAATTATAGAATTCTATGGCTAAGTGAGAGTGTTCAAGCATTATAAGTCCGTTTGCCTTGTTCGTTGCGCTGAGCGCCTCCTAGATGGACCCAAGAATGGGAACAAGAATGCTCAAGTTTATCCCTAACACCCCAAAGACTTCGTGGCATAGGGGCTGAAGCCAACGACTTGCCATCTCTCAAATTTGATAAACGGCCGCATGAAGGTAATATTTTAAATTAATAAGCGTTGCTTAGCGATATGAACAAGTTTTCAGCGTACAGGATAACAAATGCGAGTCTATTCAAAATTACATCTTTGGAGCACTCATCCGCTATTCAAGCGGGCACCTTCAGAGGCCCTCATAGTACATTTCGGCGTGCGATGCTCCTTGCCCTTCGGTGGCCCGTCCGTCACAAGCTTCTCCGCATCCAGCTTGCCCGAGTGCACTTTAGCACGGGCAAGGGCCCGACGGACACCTTCAATGCAGACGGAGCGCTTGATGACTTCAATCCATGGACAAAGCGCCCACCACCGCTGCACCAAGCGAAGTAGCTCCTGTGCATGGCCTCCAATGGCCACACCGCTATAAGGCCCTTCATGGCCTGTTCGGCAACCTTGTGGAGCTCGACCAGCTGCTTCACTGGTCGCTCAGGCACCGGATGTCCGCCTCAACATACTTGGGACCGAACACCTTTTCCGTCGAGCTCCCTCCTTGGCGCGGTAGAATGCGGCAGCACCAGACACACTACGGGGCAAATCTGCGAATGCTCCTGGAGAGCTCCGAATCCGGGTAAGTAATAGGTAATTCACTTTCACATGCCTGCTTTGCATAAAGAATGCCTTACCCGCCGCTATCTTCTTTACGGAGTCAATTTCTTGAGGGCTTTTGGGCCTCGGCCTTAGCAGCTTTGGCACTCTCAAGAGACGAGGCGAGCTCGGACTCGAGTCTTGAGTCACGCTCAAACTCGTGTTTTTCCACGAGAGCTCGGAGCTCTTGCCGTACCTTGGCCAGCTGCGCCTCCCCCTTCTCTCGCTCGGTGCGTTCCGTAGCCGCTTTGTTTTCGGCCACGGACACCGCTTCCTTCAGGGTCGCCACCTCGTTTGTGGCCCCTGCAGTACCCATGTTATTCCTGTTATTTTTTGGCAACCAAAACCTTTTCTATAAGGTATTTTTCTTAATAAGGTATTATTTACCTTCCTTGTCCTCGAGCTGCTTCTTGGATTGTCCGAGCTCGTTCTCGGACCGCTCGAGGTTCTGCTTCAGTGCATTGACCTCTGCAGTCAGTGCGGCAGAGGTCAGCAGTGCAGCCTGCATTCCCATATTGACATCCTTATGTTAGACTCCTGCAGATATCTTTTAGATCCTTAGTCCGCTTTTCTTTCCGAACACCGAACTAAGCATCGAGGGCTACTGTCTATGCGGTAATATTTTTACATATTCTAAACTTACCTCAAAGCCTGTTAGAAGGCTGGTACAGCTTCGTCAGCCCGCTCTTGGAGGATCGAATCGTCCGAATCACCGCACTCATAACAAAGGCGGTGCTCCTCTCGATGGAGGCGCTGTTAAGCGCCTCGAGCTATCCGGTGCCTCCGGTTGGACGGAGGACACGGTGTCTTACCTTCTTCTGAAGAGACCGCTTGCGGACTCGAACCATTGAAGGTTCCGCATGGAGTCCGGACAAGGGCGGGCTTAGAGCCCCGGGGTCTTGCCCCCACGCGCTCGAGTCCGGAGGCCGCCTTGTGGCGCCTCTGCGCCACCTCCTCTTGACCAGGCCCCCTTGGGGCACCACCTCGGCGTCGTCTGCAGCGTGAGGCGAGGAGGCGGTCGAAGCGGTACTCTCCATTTCCGACGAACCCGTGGACCCGCTTCGTCGAAGCGGCTAGATCGCTCTTAGGCGGGCTGCATGATTGTTTGACATTAGAGAACACTATGCAATAATGAAAAGCCATGGGCATCCGGACACTTACGATCTCGCCAGGGCTTGTCCTTGTTGGCCAATCCTCCTCGTCATTGCCGACGCTGGTGGAGAAGTCCGGAGGAAGGGTTCTTCCTTTCTTGACCCTCCGCCTCCCCGCTTAGGCGGCCTTCCTTTTCCTCTCCTCACTGGGGAGAAGCTTTTTCCTCCTCCTCGTCCTCGGGAGAAGATTCGCTTGAGAATCCGACAAGACTGGCGCCGGAGCTCCTTCGAGTTCCGTGGCCCCTTCTTAGCCTTCTTCTCCGGCACCACAAGGGTGCGGAGCCAGCAGCCTGGCAATCAAGGTCCGCTGGTCTTCCGGCAAAGGAGCCGACGATTAATCTGTCCGGACGTCTTCACAGATCTGTCAAAGATTAGGGAGTTTTAGATCCCACATAGAGTCAATCTATGAAAAAAGAGTCCCGTAAAGGGCAAAATAACTTACCTCGCCGGCTTGACGTTGCGAGCTGTACCCGCGATCTTCAGTAGCGGATGAGGGAGCCTCGGCGCCCTTGAACAGCCCCTTCCAGGCGTCTTCGTACGTAGTGTCGAAGAGCCTTTTTAGAGTCGAGTGCTGTGCCGGATCGAACTCCCATAATTTGAAGGCCCGTTGTTGGCATGGGAGGATCTGGCGGATGAGCATCACCTGGATTACGTTGACAAGCCTGAGATTCTTGTCCACCAGTTTTGGACGCATGTTTGAGTCCGGATGTCTCGTCCGATTCCCCAAGTCCGCCCGTCTCTTTCCATGACGAGAGCCGTGGGGAAGCCAAATCTGAATTGGGGCCGCCACCCATTTGGGGTCGCGTGGCTCGGTGATGTAGAACACCCCGATTGCCACCCCTTTATTGTCTCCACAAAGGAGCCCTCGAGCCATAGGACTTTGGCTATCTTGCCAACCATGGCGCCTCCGTACTCCGCTTGACATCCGCCCACAACCTTCGGCCTAATGTTGAAGATCTTCAGCCATAAGCCGAAGTGGGGCTGGATGCAGAGGAAGGCCTTGCACACGACGATGAACGCCGAGATGTTGAGGATGAAATTCGGGGCCAGGTCGTGGAAGTCCAGGCCGTAGTAGAGCATGAGCCCCCGGACAATTGGGTGAAGTGGAAAACCTAGTCCGCAGAGGAAGTGGGGGAGAAACACCACCCTCTCATGGGGCCTGGGGGTTGGAATGAGCTGCCCCTCGTCGGGAAGCCTGTGCGCGATGTCGTCGGACAAATATCCGGCCTCCCGCAGTCTTGTGATGTGCCCCTCCATGACGGAGGAGGCCATCCACCTGCCTCCCGCTCCTGACATGGTTGGAGAAGGTTGAGGCGGGATGTGCGGACTTGGGCGCGGGAGCTCGAGTGTGCGAGAATGGATGAGCAAAGGAGGAAGAAGGCGTAGGTGAAAAGGTGGATCCTTATCCCCTTATATGGACGGACGAAGCTATGCGTCCCCCACCAGCCTGGTAAAACTCGCTTATCTCCCAAGCGCCATAATCAATGGCGCGGATGGGTTACCCACGTCCGTATTGATGAGAATCCTGGAATAAGGGGGCACGATCTATGCTTTGATAAGACGTGCCAGGGAAACCACCTCGCTAAACGCGTTAAGGTGGAATGGTAAAAAACGATTCATATAAAGGCCTGGCCGTGGTGTGATGTCACGCCGCGGACTACGCCGCCAGATCTGTGCAAAAGTTATTCTCTCTCGGTGGTATGTGGAACTTGTTTTGCGAGCGGACACTATCCCGTGTTCAAAACCTTCTATGAAGTATTCGGAGGAGGAACCCACCTTGCAATGCCGAAGACAATATGCGCGCCGGACTCGTCGTCATTGAAGCCTGGTTCAGGGGCTACTGAGGGAGTCCTGGACTAGGGGGTGTCCGGATAGCCGGACTATCATCGCGTCCGGACTCCAAGACTATGAAGATACAAGATTGAAGACTTCGTCCCGTGTCCGGATGGGACTTTCCTTGGCATGGAAGGCAAGCTTGGCGATACGGATATGTAGATCTCCTACCATTGTAACCGACTCTGTGTAACCCTAACCTATCCGGTGTCTATATAAACCGGAGGGTTTTAGTCCATAGGACGAACAACAATCATACCATATGCTAGCTTCTAGGGTTTAGCCTCTACGATCTCGTGGTAGATCTACTCTTGTACTACCCATATCATCAATATTAATCAAGCAGGTGTAGGGTATTACCTCCATCGAGAGGGCCCGAACCTGGGTAAAAACATCGTGTCCCTTGTCTCCTGTTACCATCCGCCTAGACGCACAGTTCGGGACCCCCTACCCGAGATCCGTCAGTTTTGACACCGACAATGCATGAACGTGTTAAACCTCTCTTCCTTCTTTTCCTCCTTGAGCCCGTTGCACTTGGCACTTGCCCCCTCCTTTGCCATGATGTCATCCCGCTTGTCCCATCATCTTAGCCGCCGCCCCTTCTCACCTCTCCTTCCCGTTCTCCCATTTACCCCCCTCGACCTCGCCACACGGGTGGTCGGAGCAAGCTCTCCTCCAACTCCACCGCTTGGAGCACCAACTTCATCTCCGTTGTGGTCGGCGATTTTGGGGGGATTGGCAATATCACTCCACTTGCTTTGCCCATTCAACTTGCTCAAACTATGGAGCATCTTGAATGGCTTGCCCATGTTCTTGTTGTACAACTCCACCCTGAGGCCAGGCTAGGAAAGCAATACAATCACATGATCAACAAATTGCAACGTAGGGTAAAACAATCACATGACCAACATGAACGAAAAAAATATGAGCTCGTGGATTCCCACGCCACTTGGCCACTAATTTTGCGTTTGTGCATATGCACCGGAAAACCTGCCGCCGACCTCTTGTATGGTGTACCATCAATGGCTTAGCAAGCTCTCATCCCGATCACTATATTTTCCTTGTCATAAGGTGAGTAGTGCAAGTTCTCGTGAAACCTCCTCCAAAATGTCGAGTCCTTTTTCTCCGCACCGTTAAACAGGTCAACACTTGTGCCCAACCACGCCAAGCACAACAAGTTGTCCCCGCGGTTCAAGTAGCATAAACCCCTCTTTTTCATTGATTCCACATAGAGCACTGGGGGTGACTGCTGCTTTGGCGTAGGTGAGTGGTCATTATCCACTTGTCCGTTCTCATGGCCACTGCCTTTGCGGGTGTATTCATCGTTGCTTCGATGGTCACCACCATCGAGCAGGGGGGGGGGGGGGGGTGTCTGCGTTAAGCTCTCCTTTATCATGAAGGATCAAAGGGGGAAATATGCTTCCTTGTCGCTATAACACCACACAAAAATGTGAGACCCTAGGTTTTCAACATAAATGATACAACGGTTTAGTGGCTAAATACTTACTACGCTAGAGGGTTCGTGAGATACCATCCTCGGTACCAAGCTTATATGGCCATTTACTAAGTAAGGCAACATTTTTGACCTTGAGATCCTGTACACCTAGACCTCCCTGGTCTTTTGGTCTGCAAACCATGATTTGGAGTGCAAGTAGTAATCATGAAGGTTGGTCAAGGCGAAGTGTAAAGGCAGTAAACATCAAGGTTGTCAGGTTAAAACACGCATATAAAAGGCTCTCTCCCAAGAAAACAAATGATCGTATTATGTTGATCTTGAGCTACACCAAAAAACGTGGGCCCTGAGCCAGTTCTTACATGGGCAATGAGGCCCTCAGCCGAAGCTCAAACTTCCAAAACACTATTAAAAAGGAGGCATGCAATACAACAACGGGTTTGTCTTCTCTCTCAAAAAAAAAAAAAAAAAAAAAAAACCAACAACCAGGCCATCTGGTGGATCCCACTTTGTTGCCTCTCGTATCCCCACTCCCCGGAAATTTACTCCCTCTTTGTGATCCAGGAACAAACCTCTCCCTGCAGGATCAATTATCAACACTGTTAGCTGAAAAAAAAGTAACCCATGCTACCAGCTTCCAAACGAAGACTAACCCATGTTGCTCTCACAATCAACATTGTGAAACCGTTATGTGTAACACAAGCTGATTTCGTTGGGCAGAGCTTATGCAATGGTTGAGCATGATTCCCACTACTTCCTAATCCCATGTGTCAAAACCGGCCGGTTTCCATGACACCCGTAGGTGACCTAATACTGGCCTCCTTACGATCCTTGTTGAATTAACTGTGGATGGGGTGTGCCCGAGGGCTCAATGGTTCCTCTCCCCCGTATTCATGTGAGTAACTTATATTTGCCGGTGTGGATACACACATGGCTCGTTGGTCCGCTCCTTAACTAGTTTCGATGCATTTGGTGAATGGTTGGTCGTGATTGTTATTTATGGAGAGCTAAGTATGGTGCAAACATGCACCCAGTTCATACGAATCCAATTCATTCATTGCCTTGCTTCTAGGTGGCTTCAAGACATTACTTACTCACTTAATTGATAGTCTCAGTTTTGGTCGCTGAGGTACAAGTTCAATTCAGAGCAACATCTTTACCAGCTTACCTGTGTTATATTACCCCCTCCCTTTCGGTTTATAGGGCTTATCTCAAAATTTTGTTTTTTTTGTTTTATAAGTCTCACCTTTATTACTTCCTATCACATGTTTAGATTTTGAGGTGCATTAAATTGTTGCATGCAAGATTAAAAAGAAAATTCACATGTGCATGTAAAATTTCTCGGTCATTCATTTGTCACACTTGCATGCATTACAATTAATGGATTGGTAAACATAATTTTTTTGAGGAAACGAGCACATTAATTGAGTACTTCTGCAAATTATAAAAATAATTTTACCACTCACCATCTAGTTGGTATTTCTCAATTGAGCCCTGTAAACCGGAAGGGATGGAGTATATTGTACCTGTGTCCAAGTTACTACATATGCACATCAACATTATGATGGTGCCTAGGACATCACTAGAAAGATTCCAAAGTGATATAGAACTTTGTTTTGCTTGTCTTTCTGGTCCACATAGTAAAACATGCCATGTAAGTAGGCTTATAGCCCACTATTGTGTTTGCTCTATGGCTAAATGACTCATATTGGGTTTTATTATACTATAGATCATATATCACTTAATTAAGCAAAAACGTTATACCACAAGTGTAAAGAGTTTTTGCACTACTATAGTAAAATCAACATGTGGAAACGGATTTATTGTCTCGTAGACACGATTTTACCTATATATACATAGGGTAAACATGACTTTAGCACCAATCTCGAACTCGTTGTTGTAATCCCCGTCTCAATGGTTAAGAGATTTTAGCTGCAACCATGTCTAGTTAGCATGTAGAGGCAGTCATTAGATACACCGTAAAGCGTCTCGACATATATTCCATTTATAATTTCAATATAATAGTTCTTTATTTAGGCATTTGAGGCGTCTTAAACTGTCTCCAGATTTGTATGCTTTTGAGTGAAAAACCACAATCGTGCTTCCGAACATTGGTTTTTTCTTCCTTTTTTTGATATTCTTATTTTGTTTCCATCCTTTTTCATTTTGCGTGATTTTTTTTGCATCAAAACCTATTAACATGAGATTTAGTTTCGAAAATATCGACGCGAGAAATCCAACGGTGAAAACGGTTCGGTATTTGAATGCACGATTCAAGAGATAAAATGTTCTGAATAAACGAATCTATGAAAAAAAAATAAAACTCACAGGTTTGTAACAAGTGACGTGCCACTTGTCAACCCCTACGAAGATGCGGAGTGACCTTTGCAAGGGGTAACCGTTAACTAGTGATTTCGCTATAAGCGAACTACAGGCGCACTCGTAAATGAGGCATGCAGCAACGGTTCGTCTTCTCTCTAAAGGAAACATTTTGTCCACTAGATCCCACTTTGTCGCATATCCTACCCTTTCCAGAAAATTTATTCCCTTCTTCAGATTGCCGAACGACCATCTTTTTTTGAAAAGAAGGTTGAGACCTCGGCCTCTGCATCAGTGTGATGCACACAATTATTTTTGTTAATTATTAAGTAGAGTACAAGACAAAGACAAATATTGCCGAACCATTACAAGATGCTCCCTCCATTCCTCAATCTAGTGCGCAATAATTTTCTGAGAAAATTCCAGATTGTAGTGGCTAGTTTGAGGCTTTGAGCCCAACCTAGTTCTGGACCAAACTAACCCTCCACTAACCCACCCAACGCATGTCTTCCTTATTTATTTATTCTCGTACACATGAGATGGGATAGACCTTGATGGTGGGAGGGCATGATAGTTTCCCTCCAATTCTATAGTCTACTAACACGTCTCACACATGTGGTCTGAAACAAATCGATTGAGAGAGGGCTTTCTTGTTCAAAATGTAACTCCGGCGCATGCATTGGTATGTGAGCCTCAATGCATGCACATTATATTTAGGAATGGAGGGAGTATGAAATAATACCTGCGATTAAGTTAACTTCTTCGATGGTAAGGTCTTCAACAAAGGATAAATGACCTTGCACCATCTTAATCATGTCAGGCAAGAATGGCATCAACAAGGGTTTTCATCATGGTTGCCGAGACCAGCCAATAAAGACCAGTGCGACAACAACTAGACAACGCCTTCAAGGTAGCAACACAAGTTTGTCGTTGCTGAGCCCGACCAATAAAGGCCAGAACAAGAGTTTTTACTCCGGACATAAAGCGGTGTTTCGACCAACATCCTGATGACAGATCAATCCAAAGTCGCACGCCAAAATAGCACTAGCCGATTGGTGGGATGTCACTATCTACCCGGCACCGCTAGCTGAAAAAAGGTATCCTATGCTACAGGCTCTTTTTTCGAAAACACGCCTGAGATTTGCACGTCTTTGTATTAAGGAGAAGAATTTGTTACAATGTCAGTTACAAACTTACAATATGCTTGCCTCAAGAACAGATTACTTGGGCAGCAGATGGGCCCGCCAAACAAAAGACTTGGGGGTGAATTACTCGCGGTGTTGCCCGCCGCTTCTAGCCTGCTTCCAGAGATCAAATCCATCTTTAGATTTTCACACTACATTCTTCGCTCTGGACGCCATACGGTCAAAGATGGCCATTCTCTCTAGCCAAATAGAGCGCAGCCCAACTGCGACGATCGTCAATATCTTCGCACGATTATGTTGCAGCACTGCCGCCACCACCTAGGGCCATGAGTCCTGATTTGCACGGGTTGTAGAGGCGTGAATCAATGGAGCCTGTAAGGAAGAAGCAGGGGTATCAGACCTGACGGGAGACATTCCTATGGGCTCTGAAAGGAAGACTACAGGCTCTCAAAGGAAAATTAACCCATATTGCACTCACAATCAACGGTGTGAAATCGTTATGTGTTTCACTCCGTGATTTTGTTCGGCAAAGTTTATGCAATGAGTGAACGTAATTCCTAGTACCTCCTAATACCGTGTGGTTCACGGGCCGGTTTCCATGTCACCACTAGGTGATCTAATACTGGCCTGCTATCAATCCTCGTTGAATTAACTAGGATCATGGTTTTCACTTTCAGTGAGACTTCAATGAAATTCACTGAATTTCAATAATTTCAGCAGACACTGAAATTTTACGTTTCGGTCAAAATATTTCAGCAATTTCAGTATAGCACAACAATTCCGATATTTTTTCAAAATATTTTTAAAATTTTCAAATTTTTAATTGAATTCAAATGAATATTTCGGTCATTTGGCTGAAATGAAAACTGAAATAACTGAAATTCACTGAATTTCAGTGATTTCGGTTGGTGTTGAAATTTTTCTGAAACTGAAATTGAAAACCATGACTAGGATGCAGTGTGCCTGAGGGCTCAATGGTTCCTCTCCCCTATTCATCTGAGCAGCTTATATTTGCCGGTGTCGATACACACATGGCTCATTGATCCCCTCCTTAACTAGTTTCAATGCATTTGTTCAATCGTTGTTGGTCATGATTGTTATTTATGGACATGTACGTATGAACAATTCGTATGAACTGGATGCATGTTTGCATGCATTCGTATGAACTGAATCACAAAATGTATTGGTGCAACCTGTACTATAGCATATTGTAGATTTATGAATTTTCAATTTTTTGGAGAACTCATCAAAAAGTTTTTTTTGTAAGGCTGTACTTGCTCCCTATCTTTATCTTTTCTCTTGTTCTCTTTTTGAACCTGGGGATGCTGCTCTCCATCAAGTACTACGTAGATTCCCTCTCAGGGGGTAAAAATTTTCGGGCACAATGCTGTGTGGCAAAAGAAACGGGAAAGAATTTCATCTTTGGAGTAACTCTAGGAGAGAGAGGGCATGGTAAAAGTGAGGTGAGGTCTGAGAAAGTACTTCCAAAGTGAACATCACCCTGAAGAAATAAGCAGCACTTTCAGGCATTGTGTCACCATCTTTTTGGTTTTGGGGTCCAAAACTCCAGATTACAATACAGAGCCGTGATCAATGAAGTCCATCCATTTCGAATCAGTTGGATTGCTTCATGCTGGTGTCGCCCTACATGTGAAAGTCGGTTCAGCGATTTCATACAAGATTGAGAAAGTCAGGGTACTGGCCTACTGATTTTAAACTTCAAAGAGCCTGAGTGAAGCAAAGGGCCAAACTCCCCCACAAAAAAAAAAAAAAAAAAGAAGCAAAGGGCCAAACTAGTTGGTTATTTCTGATTTCTGAAACAGGTCGACACATTTGCTGTCCTGAGATCCACTGTGAAGCAGGGCAACAACAAAAATAAAGTGGAAACATGTAGTTGCTTGCCATGGTTAGCATAACACTTTAATAATTGAATTCCATATCAGTAAAACGCTAACCAGGGGTCACCAGATAACCACTCACCTTCTTTGTGGCACCCCTGAACACAACTCCAAGCCATGCATGTCTATAGCCTCAAAGTGTAAGCACCACCTCATTTTTCATATAGGAAATAGTGGAGAGTAGTACTCCCTCCGTCCGAAAATACTTGTCGTAGGAATGTATACAAATGGATGTATCTAGAACTAAAACACATTTAGATACATCCATTCCTCGGACAAGTATTTCCGGACGGAGGGAGTATATGAACACGCTGATGAGGAGTTGGTGATGGAGCCCAATGTAGTATTGGAATTCGCCCTCAGACTCGTTATATTTTTCTTTGGTGGTTGCTAGGGTGGTGCTGGAGACAGGTCATGGGCGTTACCGTCAAGCTCAGGGGATTTTTCGGTCTCGATTGTATTTTTACTTCTTGGCTAGTGGTCTGCAAAGGTTAAAGCTGTTATTTCAGTTTTGTCATGCCAATGTACGTGGCTTGTAACATTGAGGTGTTTGTTTCCGGCAAAAAGCTCTGTTACCTGTTTACGGTGGAAACCAAAACCGTTACACACATTTGGTACGTGTAAGCTATAATCCGATGCCTCAGTAAACGGTTCCAGGCTCCCCCTCCCCCCTAAACTGCGTTACCGCAGGATCCCCTCCCCTTTTACCAATGCCGCCGTTGTCCTGATCCTCTTTGAGTCCAGCTCCGGCGCCTCCCCGATCCCCTTCGAAACCTCCCCTCCCTCCCCTTGATCCTTTCCTCGTGCAAGGTCACTGCATCCGCGCCATGCCAGCCGCCGGGCACGACTTGCATCTCATCGTTCCCAAAAGAAGCCAGTGACACCATGGTCGAGCCACCTCTGCCCGACTCCGATGGTCGTCTAGTAACCGCCCGGATGTGCGCTTTCTCCTCCTCTCTGGTCGTGGCCCCATCGTCTGGTATCCATCACCGTCGTCCCTGGTCATCACCCCCATTTGTTGCCTCCCCAACTCACCCTCGTCGCCGAACAGTTCGCTGCAAGGTACCTATTTCCATTATGCAACCGAACCAAATAAGATTTGATTTTCTCAATACAGAGCTGTTAAACCCTGTAACTTGATTCCCTTTACGTTAACGTTACCGCTCCTCACCCGCAAAAAAAAAAAAAACAAAAAGCACTACCGCTCCTCCAAACAAACAATGAATGAGACACGCACTACCGAAAAAAAACTGGCAGCTCGGGCCGCTCCGCCTTATCTCCTCCCGCCTACCTCGTCGTTACTGAAGGAAGCTTGCAAGCGAAGTCTCTCTCCCTAACGGCTACGGCGAGCTCTTATCCCGCGTTGCTGAGAGCCCTTCAGCTCGAGCGCAGTGGCAGCCCTAAACAGTGCGCGCTCCGACGGAGCCTGAATGGCAATGCGGCAACCGTGGTGCTATGACTGTAGGGGTAATGTAGCACTGGCGACATATTTGGCCCTACACCGGCCGGCAACAACTGGTGGCCGGGATCTAGTCGGCCGGCTGCATAATGCCTTTTGCGTCTTGCTCGTCGGGAGCGTCTGGCTCACATCATGTCTCTTGCGGGCAGTTGTTAGGTGGATCTGATGAGGGCCAACCTCCTTCTCCCGTACTCGTACTGGTGTGACATTGGAGGAGGGGTGGGCGATATGTCCATTTGGCTTCTCACGCCGGTCTCCTCTTGGCGGACACCCTTCGGCAAGGGTAGTGGTGGTGGTGCGACTATTGCCGCCTCCTTTTGCTCGTTCAATGGACTGCTATGGCCCCAAAATAATTCCCGGTGCCTTCCAATCCCAGGAAACCCGTCTGGAAGAGTGGTGTATATGGTGGTTGCCATTAGAGAGTGGGATGAAAAGAAGCCTTGGGAAGCTAGGAACTGCGCGGGCATGTTAGCACGTTGATGTGAAGACGTTTTGCCCGGTTCACTATATTTATCAGATTATACATGCTCTCGAGGCTATGCGATTCTTGAATATGTCGCTTTGTTTTGGTTAGCTTTTATCCAGGAACACTAGGTCCACATATGGCTCAAGTCGTTGTGTGACATTAATTATATGAGATCTGCATCTAATGGTTACTAAGAAAAGTGCGAAAACTAAATAACGGATAAAGTCAATAAAGACCGATCCGACCACATTTAATTGTGTCATTTTAATTGTGTCATAGACTCACATGCCTTTCATAAGATTCCATGTGTCTTCTTGACTAATGACTATATATAGAAGATTCATTGGTCACATCTGTTGGATTGTTTCATGCTGATTTCCTTACATGTAAAATCTATTCAGTATTGCAGAATATTTTGCACACACACACACACGCGCGCGCGCGCACGCACGCACGCACACACACACAGAGAGAGAGAGAGAGAGCTTCTTTCTCAAATTTATTTCTCAACCAGCCTCTGCATCGTAACAAAATTATTTGACCGTGCTAGCTTGATCAAGTTTGGCACTGACCTACTGAGTGCAAACAACCTAAAATCCACTATCAAGCAAGACAATGCCAACAAAAATAATGTGGAAACAGAGAGTTATCTGCCACGGCTAGCATTACACTTCAGTTCTAGAGCAACAGATTGCTAATCATCGGTTCACCGTTTGCAGTGGCAAAGACAAGATAGTCAATCACCTGCATGGCTATGTGGCACACTTGAACACAAGTCCAAACCATGTAGATTCTGGTGGATATGTAATTTGTATTAACTAGTCATCAACCCGTGCGGTTGCATGGGCTAGTAGCTAAAACCAGAACACATAAACAGTGAAACTTTCTTGGTTATTATGAACGTTTCAAGCAGATAATTATCTGTCATCACATCAAAATAGACCGTTATAGTGAGGAAGATGAAATATTCTCTTGAAAAAAATATGTCCCATAAACTACATGTGGAATTAACAGAGATGGAATAGGAACGAAATCCAGGTGCATGTGAACCTGAACTCGAGTTATTGTTTTTGAAAAGGAGGATGACCCCAGCCTCTACATCAAAGCGATGCACGCAGCCATATTAGTAATCAAACGGTCCAACAAAAGTATGCAGTATGATACACAGTCTCAGGTCTCAACACGAGTGTTTATTATGACCCGTTGTTCAGGTTTTTGCTGACCACAAAGGGCCCTTCCCAAGGTGGGATAACTCGTGCATGTCTGTTTGATCCTGGATGAGCCGGAGCACCAAGTCGCCTTCTTGAAAGGTCCGGGTTTTAACCCAGCGGCTATGACAACGACGCATATCTTGCTGGTAAATCGCCGAACGATCCGCCGCAAGGTCACACTCCTCATCCGGAAGGTCAAGAGCATCCTGACGTGCTTTTTCATTATCAGCTTTAACATAAGCTGCCACGCGGCTTAGTCGTGACGGATGTCACTTGGGAGAACCACCTTTGCTCAGAATCATGAAGAAAGGCGTAACCCGTAGATCTGTTGGGGTTAGTATTGATAACTCCTCAACCCAACAATCCGGCGTCCTCTGCAAAGGGAGCACAAGCCGGGGTTTTATACCTCTCAATATTTCTTGATTGGCTCTTTCAGCTTGACCATTGGATCGGGGGTGAGCTACAGACGAAACATCGAGGCGGATCTGCTCTTGTTGATAGAATTCTTTCATTGTACCCTTAGACAGGTTAGTACCATTATCAGTGATGATATTATGAGGGTATCCAAAACGAAAGATCGCATTTTTAATGAATTGAACCGCCGTCGCTGCATCACATTTGCTGACTGACTCAGCTTCAACCCACTTTGTAAATTTGTCAAAAGCCACCAGGAGGTGAGTCTTTTTGTCCTTGGACCTTTTAAAAGGCCCAACCATATCCAGCCCCAGACTGCAAATGGCCAAGTAATGGGAATCATCCTCAATTCTTGAGCCGGTACATGAGCTCCTCTCGAAAATTTCTGACAACCATCATATTTACTGACCAAATCCTCTCAGATCAAGATGAGCCGTTAGCCAATAAAATCCATGACGAAAACGCTTTAGCCATGAGAGACTTAGAGCCGACATGATGGCCACAGTCTCCTTCATGAATCTCGTATAAAATCTCACAGCCTTCCTTAGGAGAAACACAACGTTGAACCCCCTGTAACACTACATTGGTGCAACTCTCCATTGACAATAGTCATTGACTTAGACCACCGGGTTATCTGCCTGGCCAAAGTTTCATCTTCAGGTAACTCACCCCGGGTCATATAAGCCAAATATGGAACTGACCAATCAGGAATAGCATGAAGAGCCGCCACCAGTTGTGCCTTCGGGTCAGGAATTGCAAGATATTCCTCCGTAGGCAATTTAACCGAAGGATTATGCAAAATATCAAGGAAAATATTAGGTGGGACCGGCTTACACTGGGACCCTAGCTGGATTAAAGCATCAGCAGCCTCATTTTTCCAGCGATCAACATGCTCCACTTGATAACCCTTGAAATGACCAACAATAGTATCAACCTCTCGGCGATAAGCCGCCATGAGTGGATCTTTTGAATCCCAAGTGCCTGAAACTTGCTGAGCCACCAAGTCTGAGTCGCCAAAACACCTCACCCGGCATAGATTCATCTCTTTGGCCATCCAAAGACCATGGAGCAAGGCTTCATACTCAGCTGCATTGCTAGTACAAGGGAACATCAACCTTAAAACATAACAAAATTTATCACCTCGTGGGGAAGTCAAAATAACTCCAACCCCCGAGCCTTCCAATTGCCTTGATCATCAAAGTGAATAGTCCAATGTGTTATCCGGCTTTTCCTCAGGCATCTGTAACTCTGTCCAGTCATTGATGAAATCCACAAGTGCTTGGGACTTGATAGATGTCTGAGGCATATACTTCAGACCATGGGGTCCAAGCTCAATGGCCCACTTGGCTACCCGCCTATGGCTTCTCTGTTTTGAATAATATCCCTAAAGGGTAGAACTAAGCACGTTGATGGGATGACCAAGGATATATCTGTTTCAACTTACGGCTAGCCATGAACACACCATAAACCAGCTTCGCCAATGTGGGTATCTCTCGCTACACTCAATGAACACCTCATCGACATAATAAACCGCCGCTGAACCGGATACTCCTTGCCCGATTCCTTATTTCCACAACAATTGCCACACCGACGGCTCTGCTATTAGCATCCACATATAACAAGAAGGGCTCTTTGTCAATAGGAGCTGCAAGGATTGGCGGCTCAGCCAACTGCTGTTTCAACGCCTCGAACGCTGATTGGCAGCATCACCCGCATAAAGCCGTATGTGGCTTAAGGGCAAA